>PITA01002291.1:0-59786 GCA_004023965.1 Spilogale gracilis | reverse complement strand
GTTCTTTAATCCAAGGGGCTCTTATTTGTGAATGGTGTAAAGACCTTGCTTTGTTTTTCTCCATGTAATGAACCAGTTTTCCCAACTGAATTCATTAAATGATGCTTTCTTTTTCTGGCAGACTATGGAAGCATTTTTAAGAGATTATACACCAGGGGCGCCTGGTTGGCTCAGAGGGTTAAGACTCTGCCTTCTGCTCAGGTCATGATTACAGAGTCCTGGGATCCAGCCGCATGTCAGACTCTCTACCTAGCAGGGAGCCTACTTCCAGCCTCTTTCTCTGCCTGCCTCTCTGCCTATTTGTGATCTCTCTCTCTGTCAAATAAATAAGTAAAGTCTAAAAAAAGGTTATACACCAGGTCCAATAATACCTAGATCTGTTAGCCCTTGGCTCTGTACAATGGTTCATTTTCCTATTCCCATGTGAGTATCCATTGTTTTAAAACTTTACCATAATAGTATGTCTTTATAATTTATTGGTAGGACAATTTATCTTTCTTTGCTTTTCATGATCAACTTGACTATTTGAGAAACTTTATTCTTCTGTTAAATTTCAGAATAAATTTATCAATTTCTCCAAAACTCTTGGTGAATTTTATTTATTTATATTTTTCCTGGTGAATTTTAATAGGGATTGCATTATTTTATAGTTTAGTTTTAGAAGAAACAAATTTTTAAAGCATTGTTTTTATATACATGTACATTTATGTAAATCATTCAGGTGTTTTTTTTTTTTCATGTTTAACAGCTTTTTTTCCCCACAGTTTTTTTTTGGGGGGGGGGGTTAAATAATCTCTATATCCAACATGGGTCTCAAACTCAAAACCCTGATGAGATCAAGAGCATCACACTCTACCATCTGAGCCAGCCAGGTGCCCCATCATGTTTAACGGCTTTTTTTTAAAAACAGCTTTATAAAAATAAAATCACCATACAAAATCCTGCACATATTTGAGACCTTCAAATTGGCAGGCTTTCTTTCACATTTGAATGAGGCCATGAAACCATCACCAATAGGAAGATAGTTATAGCTAGCAATTTCACCCATCCCAAATTCCTTGTGCCTCTTCGTAATTCTTTTCTTCTCTCACTCCCCACACCCCACATCATGCAGTGATTGCTTTTTATCACTATAGGTAGAAAGAGGCCTTTGCATTTTCTAAAGTTTTTAATGTATGGAATCACACATTGCTGGCTTCTTTCACTCAGTATAAAAGTTTTGAGATTTGTCCATGTTGTAGCATGAATCAGCACAAATCAGTAGTTTGTTCCTTTTTATTGCTGAATAGTATTCTACTATATGGATATACCACAGATTTGTTTATCCATTCACCTGTTGGTTGGTGAACATTTGGGTTGTTTCCAGTTTGGAGCTATTACAAATAAAATTGCCATGACCTTTTGCATAAAACTTTTTGCAGGCAGATTTATTCTCTTTACCCTTGGGTCATATGGTAGATGTGTGTTTAATTTTTTAAGAAACTACCAAGCTGTGTTTCCAAATGTTTGTACATTTTACATTCCCATAAGCAGTATGTAAAAGTTCTAGTTCCTCTGCATCCTTCCCAACAGTTAGCATGGTCATTCTTTGTAATTTTACTCATTCTAATAGGTATGTAGAGGTATCTTATGGTTTTAATTTGCATTTCCCTTATTAACTTGCCAAAGGTATTGGATGTCTTTTCATCCACTTATTTGCTATCCATAAATCCTCTTCAGTGAGCTGTATTCAAATATTTTGCCTATTTTAAAAAATGGGTCATATTTTTTATAGAGCTTTGAGAGATCTTTATATGCTTCATGTAGTAGTCCTTTATCAGAATGTCATTTGAAAATATTTTCTCTCAGTTTCTTGCTTGTCTTTTCATTCTCATAACAGAGTGTTTTGAAAGCAAAAGTTTTATTAACTTGGTCTAATTTGTCAAATTGTTTTATATGTCATGGTTGTATATAAAGAAATCGTATATAAGAAGTGTTGTATATATGAAACCTTTACCTAACTCATTTATAAAGAATTTCTCACACAAGTTCTGTCATTTTAGTTTTTTGTTTTGTTTTGTTTTAGGTATTTATTTATTTGACAGAGAGAAACACAGCTAGAGAGGGAACACAAGCAGGCAGAGTGAGAGAAGGAGAAGCAGGCCTCCCGCCGAGCAGGGTGCCCGATGCAGGGCTCAATCTCGGGATTCCGGGATCATGACCCAAGCCAAAGGCAGACGTTTAAGGATTGAGCCACCCAGGTGCCCCCATTTCATGTTTTACATTTAGATCTGTGTTTCATATTGATTCATAACAAATTAACCTCAAATGTAGTGACTTAACATAAATTTGGGGGACTTCTGGGGTAGATGGTGAAGTAGGAGGACCCTAAGCTCACCTCATCCCATGGATTCAACTAGGTATCACTTGCATCAGTGTAAATAACTCAGGAAATGGCCTGAAGACTGGGAGAACAGATTCTCCACAGTTAAATGTAGAGAAGAAGCTACAGTGAACAGGGTAGGAAGGGAAGGGATGCTTTGGGAGTGAAATGGACCACAATCGTCCTTGGAGGGAGGGATGCTGTAGGGGTGGAGAAAGGAGGGAATCAGACTCTCACACTAGGGAGCCCACATGGGGAAGATGAATCCACACAACCTTTGGCTTTGTAAACCAGAAGGGTATAATTTCATAATTTCTTATAATCAGTAGGGCTTAACACTTGGAACTTTAAAAATCAGTGGGCTCAGCTCTGGGAAAGCAGTGGTGGGTGGGAGGTTGAGAGGAAACCGAGTCCTCACCCTGAAAGAGATGGCACAAAAAAAGCTCCATGGAGATAGAGCTCAGAAGCAGCTGTTTGAAAATTTTCTGGCATATATGGGAGGGAGATTTGTTTACTAATCTCAGAGTGTATGCTGGAGGGGCAGGGATTGTTGGGAGACATTTCTAAGAACAGCTGAGCTGGCAGGTGCCATTTCCCCCCCACACCCCCTAACCTAGACATGGGGACACCAGTGGGAACCAGTACTGCACCAACATGGCTACCTAATGTGCTAACAGTGCTCCCCACCCCCTTGTTCTCTTGTGGACACCCACCCCCAGCAGCTAGGCCTAGCTCTAGGACCCCTCCGACAGCAGATCCACCTAAACTTTGCTAACACTGCAGCCACAGCCCCAGGTACGTCTGTGGATCCACCTGAGACAGTGGACCTGTGTAGACCTTGCTGGCTCTGGTGTCCTGCCTCTGTATTCTCCTGCTGACTGGCACCCTCCAATATGCCTTGGCTAGACCCCATCCAAAGTGATGCCACAAGCATGGCAGTGTACAAGCAGCCCCGACAAGAGCCAACACCACTCCAAAGGGATTCTTCCCTGGGGAAAGGGAAAGATAACCACACACACACCAGTTTGATTGCATTGCCATCCGTGGGCTGGGGGCAGATATTTGGTCTGATTGTAGGCCCCATTCACTAATGAAAGCTTTTCAGGGGACAACACAGGAAAAACACCCTGAAGTTCTGTACTACTGCATCTCTGGAAAATGCTTGGTCTGACTTAACTCAAGCCCAGATCAGTCCCAGACTGACCCCTTAACAACACGGGGACCAAGCCTGCCCACAAGAGGCAGAGAACCATTGCAGATGACTGGACTGAAGGCAGCTGCAGCTCAGCCACAGCAGCAGGGTGAATACAACACACACAGGAAACACTTCTGAAGTGACAGGTTTTGGAGAACAGGGAACATTGCACTACATGGAACCATAAGACCTCGTCTTCATAACACTGCTATTTTCAAAAGCGGAAGAAATAGCTGATTTTCCTAACACATAGAAACAGATACAAGGGGCGCCTGGGTGGCTCAGTTGGTTAAGCAACTGCCTTCGGCTCAGGTCATGATCCCAGAGACCCAGGATCGAGTCCCACATCAGGCTTCCTGCTCGGCAGGAGGCCTGCTTCTCCCTCTCTCACTCCCTCTGCTTGTGTTCCCTCTCTAGCTGTGTTTCTCTCTGTCAAATAAATAAATAAAATCTGTAAAAAAAAAAGAAACAGATACAAAGAGTTAGACAAAATGAGGAAAAGGAGGAATATGTCACAAATGAGAAAACAGTACAAAAATCAGAAAGAGATCTAAAAATTTCACAGCAAGAGACCCAAATGAAATGGAGATAAGTAATATACCTGATGGAGAATTTAAAGTAATGGTTATGAAGATACTTACTGGACTTGAGAAAGGAGTGGAGGACCTCAGTGAGACTCTGAACAAAGAAATAGAAAACATAAAAAAGAACCAATCAGAGATAAAGAACCCTATACCCGAAATTAAAAATACAGTAGACAGAACAAATAGACTAGAGGAGGCAGAAGGAAAAAAAAGCAGTGATTTTAGAGC
Source organism: Spilogale gracilis (assembly GCA_004023965.1). NCBI lineage: Eukaryota > Metazoa > Chordata > Mammalia > Carnivora > Mephitidae > Spilogale > Spilogale gracilis. The sequence goes on along the minus strand of PITA01002291.1, from coordinate 55,417 downwards.
ATAACATAATGGAAAGCAATCAAGTTGAATGGGAGATAAAAAAACAATAATAATAAATGAGGGTTAAGGAAACACAGTGACAAAAAAAAAAAAAAAAAAAAAAAAAAAAAAAAAAAAAAAAAAAAAAAAAAAAAAAAAAAAAAAAAAAAAAAAAAAAAAAAAAAAAAAAAGGAAACACAGTGACACCATCAAGCATAATATTTGCATTGCAGGGATCCCAGGAGAAAAGAGGGAAAGGGGGCAGAAAAATTTTTTGAAGAAGTAATAGCTGACAACTTCCTGAATCTGGGATCCAGATCCAGGAGGCCCAAAATCCCCACCAAAATCAACCCAAGGAGGTCCAGACCAAGACAGACAGTAATTTAAATGGCAAAAAGACAGTGATAGAGAATTTTAAAAGCAGCAAGAGAAATCAGTTACATACAAGAGAAACCCCAAAATGCTGATGTTTCAGCAGAAACTTTGCAGACCAGATGAAAATGGCGTATGTTCAAAATCCTGAAAGAAAAAAAAACCCTGCAACCAAGAATACTCTATCTAGCAAGGATATCATTCAGAATAGAAGGAAAGATAAAAGGTTACTCAGATGAACAAAAGTTAGAGGAATTCATGACCACTAAACCATTCCTACAGGAAATGTTAAAGGGGACGCAGAGTAGAGAAGAAAGACCATAAGTAGGGGTAAGAAAAAGTAAAAAGGAGAAGAGAAGTAAAATTAAGTATTTCTATAAAAATCAGTCAAGGGATTCACAAAAGGATGTTAAGTATGACACCAAATACCCAAAACAGTGGGGAGAGGAGTGAAGAATAAGTTCAAATATGAGCAACCATCAGCTTATATAGACTGCTATGTTCATAAGATGTTCTATATAAACCTAAGGGCAACCACAAATCAAAAACCAGTCACGTACTGATGATTACCAGAGAAAGGTGGGGGGTGGGGAATGGGTTAAATAGGTGAAGGGGATTAATTTAAATTCCAGTTAACTAAATTCCGGTTTTAACTGGAATTTAAAATGTAAAAAAATAAAAAATGGTGCTCACTTTGGCAGCACATCTACTAAAATTAGAATGATACAGAGATTAGCATCACCCTTGCTCAAGGAAGACAAGCAAGTTTGTACAGCATTCCATATTTTAAAAATAAAATTAAACGTACAATTTATTTAATACTTTCAAATATTAAGAAAAACCTGATCAGATATGTAAAGAATAAAGATAAACAAATCCAAGTATATCACTAAACAAATAACAGAAAAGGACTACAAAACAGTCATAAAACAAGTAACAAAATGGCAATAGATAGGCTCCTATCAATAATTACTTTGAATGTGAACAGACTAAATGCTCCAATCCAAAGACATAGGGTGGCAAAAGGATAAAAAGCAAGACATATCTATGACCTATCTGCAAGAGACTCATTTCAAACCTAAAGACATGCTGGTTGAAAGTGAAGGGATGGGAAAACATTTATCATGCGAGCGGAAATGGAAAGAAATCCAGGGCAGCAATACTTAATATTGGACAAAATAGACTTTATTTTTTAAAAGAATTTTTTTTTATTTGACAGAGAGAAGATCACAAGTAGGCAGAGAGGCAGGCAGAGAGACAGGAGGAAGCAGGCTCCCCGCCAAGCAGAGAGCCCAATGCGGGCCTCGATCCCAGGACCCTGAGATCATGATCTGAGCCAAAGGCAGAGGCTTTAACCCACTGAGCCACCCAGGCACCCCAAAATAGACTTTAAAACAGACTGTAACAAGACAAAGAAGGACAGTCAGTAACCATAAAGGTAAAAAATCCAAGAAGAAGATAACAGTTGTAAATATTTATGCTCCAAACATGGGAACACCCAAATACATGGAGCAGCTATTAACAAAGGAAAAAATCAGTAGTCATACTGTAATAATAGAGGACTTTAACACCCCGCTTACTTTATTGGATAGATTGTCCAAACAGAAAATAAACAAAGGAACAGTGGCTTTGAGTGACACTGGACCAGATGGATTTAACAGATATATTCAGAACATTCCATCCCAAAACAGCAGAATACACATTCTTCTCAAGTACACGTGGAACATTTTCCAGAACAGACCACTATTAGGTCACAAACAAGTATCTTCAACTTCATAAATCTTTTCTTCTCTAATATCTCGTAGTTACTTTAGGGTTTATATTATACATCTTTAACTTATTACAATCTACCTTCAAGTGATGTGTCACTTCACTTATAGTATTAGAAACTTATAATACTTACATTTCTCCCTTCCTAGAGTTTATCATCTATTTTACTCATTTGTTATAAACCGTACAATGCAATGTTACTACTTTTGTTAAGCCATCAATTATTTTTAAAGGGACTAAATAATAAGAAAAAATATATATTTACCCATGTAATTAGTTACCATTTCTGGTGCCTTTCATTTCTTTATGTAGATTCAGATTTATTTCTGACATCGTTTCCCTTTTGCTGGAAGGGATATCCTCTGACATTTTTTTGTAGTGCAGTTCTGATGAAGATGGATTCTCTCAGTTTTTATGTGTCTGAAAACATCTTTATTTTGCCTACATTTTTTAAAAGACATTTTCACTGGGTATAGGATTTAAAGTACGGTTTCTTCCTTCAGTACTTTAAGGATATTGCTCTGTATCTTCTTGCTTACATTGTTTCCAGTAAGAAGTCTTGTTCTTACCTTTGTCTCTCTCCACATAACTCCTCTGATCTCCTTCCCCAGCTGCTATTTTAACATCACCGTTTTTAAAGATTATTTTGTGACTTGGTGTAGTTTTCTTCATGTTTCTTAGGCTTGGAATTCATTGAATTCCTTGTATCTTTGGAGTTACTGATTTGCCAAAAAAACTAAGGAAAATTTCAGCCATGAAATCAAATATTTTTGACTTCACATTCTCTTCTCTCCTACACAGGCTACATTTATATATTTGTTAGGCTGATTGAAGTTGTCATGCAGTTCACAAAATTTCCCTTCTTCCTTCTTCATCTTCCCCCTCCCCTTCCCCCCTTCCTTCTCCTCCTTCTTCTTCTCTGCCATTAATACCATCCAGGGCATTTTCATTTCAGACATTAGAGATTTCATTTCTAGAAGTTTGATTTAGGTACTCTTAAAAAATATATATCTTACATTTCTATTTAAAAATTTGAACTTAGAGAAGACAGTTATAATAATAATTGTTTTAATAGGCTTGCTTGTTCTAACATCTGTGACAGCTATTGGTTGGTTGGTTTCAATTTATTGATCATTTTTCTTATTGTGAATTGTATTTTCCTGTTGCATTGCCTGGGGACCTTTGTTTTAATTCCAGACATTGAATTTTACCTTGTTGAGATCTAGTTATTTTTGTTGTTGATGATGTACTGTTGTACTGTTAATGTTTTTAAGGTTTGCTCTGGGATGTAAGTAAATTTCTTAGAAAAAGTCTGATCCTTTCAAGTCTTACTTTTATGATTCTAGTGGGTCCAGAGTAGTGCTTAGTCTGGGGCTAATTATTTCCCATTACTGAGGCAAGGTTTTTCTGATTATTCTATTCAATGCTCTGTGAATTATGAGTTTTTCCAGCCTGGCTGGTGGGAACAGGCACTGTTCCCAGCTCAGTGTCACTGCCAGACACTGTTCTCCAGTCCTGTCAGATAGTTTTGTTCCCTTAGTCTTAGGCAGTTCCTCTCCCCCTATGCTGGTAAATACTTTCCTGTTAAATACTCAAGGGTGACCCTGTCAGAGCTCTGGGATTCTCTCTGACCTGAGCACTTTAGCCACCTTGATCTCCCTATGACTCTCAGCTGTGACTCTGACTCAAGGAGACTGCTAGTCTCTGCCTGGGTTCCCTCTCCCTATGCTGCAGCCTGAAAACTCTTAAGGCAGTAAGCTGGACCAAAGAGCTCACGTTATTTTGTTCTTGTCTCTCAGGTTAATGTATATTATTGCCCAGTGTCAAATATCTTTAAACCTGTTGTTTCATTTATTTGTCTTGCTTTGTTTGTTTATTTGAGGCAGGAGTATAAAATCCTACTTTATACTCTTATTAATCCATCTTGACTGGAAGCGAACGTCCTTTCCTTTATTTTCTTAATTTGAGAATTTAAGTAGTTTCCATGTTATGTGTGTTCCTGAATCTTTCTTTCTCTTTTAAAGATTTTATTTATTTATTTGACAGAGAGAGACAGTGAGAGAAGGAACACAAGCAGGGGTGTAGGAGAGGGAGAAGAAGGCTTCCGCTGAGTGTGGAGCCTCATGTGGGACTTGCTCCCAGGAGCCTAGGATCATGACCTGAGCCGAAGGCAGACACTCAATAACTGAGCCTCCCGGGCATCTTCTTTCTTTCTTTCTTCCTTTCTTCCTTTCTTCCTTTCTTCCTTTCTTCCTTTCTTCCTTTCTTCCTTTCTTCCTTTCTTCCTTTCTTCCTTTCTTCCTTTCTTCCTTTCCTTTCTTTCCTTTCTTTCCTTTCTTTTCTTTCTTTCCTTTCTTTCTCTCTCTCTCCCTCTCTCTCTCTCTCTCTCTCTCTCTCTCTTTCTTTCTTTCTTTCTTTTTTTTAAAGTAGACTCCACACCCAGCATGGAGCCCAATGAAGGGCTTGAACCCACGACCCTGAGATAAAGACCTAAGCCAATAATCAAGAGTCAGACACTTAAACCCCTGAGTCACGCAGGCACCCCATGGATTATTTCTTTGACACTGTTCTTCCTTCTGTTTTCTCTGTTCTCTCTGAAATTTGTCATTTAGATGTTAAATCTTCTGGACTAACCCTTAATTTCTTTGCTTTTTTTTTTAAATTGAAGTGTAACTTATATACATTATTTTAGTTTCAGGTATAAAGCATAGGGATTTGACCGTTATATGATCAGTGTAGTTATCATCACCATACAAAGTTATTGTAGTATTATTGACTTCATTCCTTATATTGTATTTTTTATTCCCGTGACTTATTTATTTTATAACTGGAAGTTTGTACCTCTTAATCCTCTTCACCTGTTTTACCCACTCCCCACCCCTTCCAGTTTTTTTTTTTTTTTATGATTCTGTTCCTGTTTCTGTTTGTTTTATTCCTTAGATTCCACATATAAGAAAATCATGTAAATTGGCTTTCTCTATCTGACTTATTTCACTTAGCCTACAGGTTTCAATTGTAAATAATGCTGCAATGAGCATAGGGGAGCATATATATTTTTGAATTGGTGTTTTTGTTTCCTTAGGATAAATACCCATAAGTGAGAATGCCTGGCTGGCTCAGTTGGTAGAGCATGTGACACTTGATCTCGGGGTCTTGAGTTCAAGCCCCATGTTGGGCGTAGAGATTACTTAAATAAATAAATAAATCTTTAAAATATACACAGAAGTGGAATTGCTTGATTTTATTTCTGTTTTCTATTTTTAAAGGAATCTTCATACTGCTTTCCATAGTGGCTATACCAGTTTACAGTCCCATCAAAAGGGTGCTCTCCACATTATTGTCAACACTTGTTATTTCTTATCTTTTTGATACTAGTTATTATAAGTGATGTGCGATGATATCTCATTGTAGTTTTTATTTTTACAGTTGACATACAGTGTTACCTTAGTTTGAGGTGTACAATATAGCGATTTGACAAGTCTGTTAGGTTACACCCACCACCAGTGTAACTACCATCTGTCATCATACAGAACTATTATAATGCCGTTGATTATATTCTCTATGCTGTACCTTTTCTCCCTGTCACTTATTCATTCCATAACTGGAAGCCTGTGTCTCCCTTTCCCCTTCACTCATTTTGCCTGTCTTCTTACGCCCTCACAACCATCAGTTCCCTATATTTATGAGTCTGCTTCTGCTGTTTGTTTGTTCTTTTGTTTTATTTTTTAGATTCCACATATAAGTAAAATAATATAGTATTTGTCTTTATCTTACTTCACTTAACATAATGCCTTCTGGGTCCAACCATGTTGTCACAGATAATAAGACTTCTTCTTTTTTTTTATACACTGCTTTCTGTTTATTTTTGAAGCATTTATTATATCAGTGTAAATATTAATTTTTGCCTTAGTTTGTACTGTCAATATATACAAGCATTGATATGTATCACTGTTGTGAAATGCAAGAGTGGAAATGCCTTTTATTTTACTTTGTTAATTCACTCAGGCATTTCTTCTTTTTTTATGGCTGGGTAATAATCGTGTGTGTGTGTGTGTGTGTGTGTGTGTGTGTGTGTGTGTGTGTATGTGTGTGTGTATGTGTCACATCTTCTTTATACATTCATCTATCAAAAGATACTTGGGCTGCCTTCATATCTTGGCTATTGTAAATAATACTACAGTAAACACAGGAGTGCATATGTCTTTTCAAATTAGTGTTTTCATTTTCTTTGGATAAATACCCAGGAGTGGAATTACTGAATTGTATGGTAATTCTATTTTTAACTTTTTGAGGACCCTCCAAACTGTCTTCTACAGTGGATACACCAGTTTGCATTTCCACCAGTGGCGTAGGTGGGCTCACCTTTCTACACATCCTTCCCAATACTTGTTTCTTGTGTTTTTTATTTTAGCCATTACACAGGTGAAGGTGCTATTTCATTGTGGCTTTGATTTGCATTTCCTTGATGGTTCCTTCTGTCCTTTGACCATTTATATGTCTTTTTTTGGAAAAATGTCTATTCAGGTCCACTTCCCATTTTTTAATCATGTTGTTTGTTTTTTAGTGTTGAGTTGTATTCTTTATATATTCCAGATATTAACCCCTTATTGGATATAACATTTGCAAATACCTTCTCCCATTCAGTACCTGCCTTTTTGTTTGCTGGTTTCCTTTGTTGTGCAGAAAGAAGCCTTTTGGTTTGATATAGTCCCATTTATTTTCCTTGCATATGTGCATAAAGGAACTGACCAGGCAAATAAAGAAGTACTGCTCTACCTCCACACTAACATAACTTCTTAAGATTTGTTGAATTATACTGAATTTGAGTAAAAAATGTGAGTGCAGGGCAAATTGGAGCAAGCCAAACATTGGAGCACACTCATAACTCTTTTATCTGAATTTTAGCTTAAAACAAAACTATGGCTCCAACATGGATCATGCTTCTTATATTTATTTGCTTAGGTTCAAAAGAAAGACTGGTCTTGCCTTTGTCCCATGCAGGCCATGTACAATGAGCCGCCAACCCTCTGTGGGGCCAATGTCAGAGGACAGACATTGGGTCTCAGATAGTTGCCTGGCTCCTCTCTTGGGGACTTGGGAGCAGGGACCCTGGAGCAGGGACCCTCTTGGTGGCTGCATGGGCTCCTTAGCACTGCCTTCAGCACTTAGCCTCAGGAAGTGATCGTGCCAGGGTTCTCTTCCAGTTCTGCCAAGAATGTCTTTGAGACAGAGACTGATGGAAAGAAAGTGAGGTGAGTAGCTTTGAAAGAGCTAAGATGAGGTTTAACTCTGGTGTTTCACAGCACTGGTTATACTGTTTGGCTTTATAAGGAACCTGTCCTCCAAATTTTAAGTATGTCTCTGGACTTGTGACTACTACTGAAACTGAGATCTAGACAGGTTGGAGAACCCCTCTGGCTAGTCGGAAGGCGGGGAGGGGGGTAGACAAAAGGAAACCCTATGTATCTGCACTCTGCTGTCACTCATCACAAGACTTCTTTCTCTTTCCTGTTTTTTGTAGGGGAAAGTGTTGGCAAAATTTAGAAGCTCTCTCTCTTCAAAAAGAAAAATAGAATGAGGGAGGGAGAAAGGAAAGAAGAGAAAGAGAAGTTCATCTTTGGGGAAAATTTTAGGTCCGTAACAACAACAAACAGCAGTTGTGGTGGGTAGCCTCAGCCTTACCAAAGGAAATCCAGGCCACATTAAAATCCAGGGAATTTGAAATGGCGGCATTTGTGGTGGCTTGCAAATTTCCATTGGTGATTTCTTTAAAGCCAAAGAATTATAATTAAAATAGAAATGGATTCAATTATATCTGCCTTCTGTCTGAAAGGATGTAGCTGGTAATGAGAATCACATGTCTAAACTTCATCTCCTTTTTCCAAACAAGTTGTCCCATGAGAGAAATTCCTTCTTTTCAGCAAAGCTCAGTAAACCACATTTCTCCCTCCTCCTTGGCTACTGTGGTTTTGCACTGATTTCTTAAAATCCCAGTAAATGGAGCTCAGTCATAGTAAATGCTCTCATTTCTCTCTCCTTTGTTCTCTTTATAGGACATACCAGGGCGATATGACATATCTTTTTGTTTCAAAGAGACAATGATAAGGAGAGTGGGGGTGCCATCTTCACCAGCCAACATGCACCCTCTTGTGAATAACAGACTAGGTGGCTTAGGCCATTGCCACTGGGATATTGTGAGGCTATGAGAAGGTGGCTAGATGATCCGGGGGTAGTGAGCAGCTTACTAGGTGGCCAGGGGAGGTCTTAGGGAGAATCTTACCCACTGGGTGAGTGAGGCTTAGATAACATGATGGTCTTCATGGTGCCCTGAAACTGGCAGAGCCTGTACTGGAGCAGAATGCTGTGGACGCCAGGAATAATAGATTACATACTAGTATTGTTCTTGTCGTTACTACAACAACTCATGATCAATTTGGTTTGTGTACTGCATATCCATACAAGCACCGCAGGGTAGCCCAACAGTCTCCTCCTTCCAGGAAGCCCTAGAAGCGACAACAGTGGCAGAGTCAGCCCAAGTGCCCAGGTGTTATAAGTCTTTGTATAGACACAGGTTCTCGTGTACTTTTTAATCATTTGAATAGCTTCTTTGGTGAAATAGCTATTAAAAGCTTTTGTCCATTTTTAAATTCTATTGTTTGACTTCTTATTAGATTATAAGAGTTCTTCATATATTTGAGATACAAATCTTATCAGACATGGATTTGCAAATATTTTCTTATCGACTGTGGTTTGTCTTTTTATGTTATTTATGATATCTTTTATCTTTTTATCTAAAGAGCACAAGTCTTTAATTTTGATGAAGTTCAGTGTATTACTTCTTTGGTATCATACAGTGCTTTCTTTGTAAAATATTTTTTGTGCTTATTTTGTACAATTTTTAGGACTCTTTACCAAACCCAAGACATAAAGATTTTCTGTAATGTTTTCTAGAAGTCACTTTTACTTTTAATCCATTTTGGGTTAAATGTTATATGTTTTGTGAGGTGAGGTTCTTAGTTCATGTTTCTGCATATGGATATCTAGCTGTTCCAGTAACATTCATGGAAGACCATTTTTTTTTCGCAACTGAACTACCATGGCACCTTTGATGAAAATCAATTGACTATAAATATAAAGGTTTATTTCTGAATTCTTAATCCTGTTCCATTGATCTACATGTCCATCTTTGTGCCAATACCACATTGTCTCAATTACTGTGGTTTTGTAGTTAAGTTTTGAAATCAGGTAGTGTGAGTCTTCCAACTTTGTTGTTCTTTTAAAAAAATTGTTTTGGCTATTCCAGGTCTTCTGCATTTTCATATACGTTTTAGCATTGGTTTATTAATTCTTACAAACAATTCTGCCAAGATTTTGATGGGGATTCTGTTGGTCAATTTGGGGAGAACTGCCATCTTAATAATATTGTTCTTTCAATCCATTTTGAAGATGGACTCTATCTCAATTTATATAGATCTCTCATTTCTCTGGTAATGTTTGGTACTTTTTAGCATACAAGTCTTGAACATTTTAAGTTAAATTTACTCCTCTAAGTACTTTATTCCTATGGATGCTGTTGTGAACAAGATTTTCTTGTTTGTTTTTGGATTGTTCATTGTGAGTACATTGGAAAAATTGTTATTTTGTGTATTGATCTTTATCCTGAAATTTTCTGCATTACTGGATTATGCTGTGAATAAAACCGGGTTTTCTTTTTCTTTTCCATATATTATTACATCTGGCTGATCTTTCTTGTTTCATTGTACAGGCTAGAACCTCCAGTATTGTGCTGAGTAAGAGGGGTAAGAGCAGATATCCTTGTGCTTTCAACCAATTTGTGTCTTTGAATTGAAAGTGTGTGTCTTATAGACAACATATAGATGGATTTGCTTTTTTTTATCTACTCTGACAGTTTCTCTGTTTTGACTGGGATATTTATTCTACTCACATTTAACGTAGTTACTAATATGATTAGATTTATGTCATTTTGCTATTTTCTATATGCCTCATGTCTCTTATTTCTCTATTTCTCCTTTTCTTCCTTTTTTGTGTTAAACAAAAGATCTTTAATCCCTTGGTTGATTTTTTTAAATTTTTAAATTTTTTTAAAGAGTTTATTTATTTATTTGGCAGAGAGAGAGATCACAAGTAGGCAGAGAGGCAATCAGAGAGAGAGAGGAGGAAGCAGGCTCCCCACTGAGCAGAGAGCCTGACATGGGTCTTAATCTGAGGACCCTGAGATCATGATCTGAGCCGAAGGAAGAGGGATTAACCCACTGAACCACCCAGGCGCCGCTAAATTTTTTTTAAATATTTTTTTTCCTATTATTTGACAGAGAGAGAGAGAGTACAAGCAGGTGAGTGGCAGGCAGAAAGAGAGGAAGTTGGCTCCCCACTGAGCAGGGAGTCCAATGTAGGGCTCTATCCCAGGACCTTGGGATCATGACCTGAGCTGAAGGCAGATACTCAACCAACTGAGCCAGCCAAGCTCCCTCTCCTTGGTTGATTTTTAAACTGTATTTTTGAGTTATTGTCTTAGTATTTGCTCTAGGAATTACAATATGAATTTTTAATGTATTACAACCTACCTCAGGTTAATACTAACTTAATCTAATAAATAATAACAGCCTTGTCCCAATATAGCTTCCTTTTCTCTCTATCCCACCTCCACTTTTGTGCTGTTAGTGTGTATATATTAACACATCTATATATGTTGTAAACCCCAAAATATATTTGCTCTATATAATTTTATGCTGTCTAAAGAAATAGTAAAAGATGTATCCTCATTAGGCCTTTTATAATTACTTACATTTTTTACCATTTCTGACATTAATTTTTTCATTTCTTTTTGTGTATTCAAGTTACCAAGTGAAGTAATTTTCTTTAATCCTGAAGGACTTGCTTTAGTATTTTTTATAAGGCATGTATCTTAGTCTCACATTATCTTACTTTGTTTATCTAACTATCTTTATTTCACTTTCGCTTTTGAAGGATAGTTTTGCTGGATATAGAATTCTTGGCTGATAATTATTTCTTTCAGCATTTTGAATATGCCATTCCACTGCTTTCTGGCCTCCATTTTTTCTGATGAGGTTTAGTCATCCTGTATATTTTTTATTTCTGACATGTGATTTGTTTTTCTCTTGCTACTTTAAAAATTTCTTCTTTGTTTTTTGCTTTCAAGAGGTGGCTGTGACTAAGTGAAGATCTCTTTGTTTTTCCTAATTGGTGTTCATTAGATTTCTTGGATCTGTAGATTAAAGCTTTCCTAAAATTTTAGAGATTTTCAACCATTATTTCTTTAAATTTTTTTCCTGCCCTTTTTCTCTCTCCTCTTATTCTAGGGCTCCCATTATGCAGTTTTGGAATGCTTGATGTTGTTCCACAGGTCTCTGAGAATTTGATCATTTTTTTTCAATTGTTTTCTCTTTGTTCTTCAGATTGGAGAATTTCTATTGACCCATATTCAGATTCACCTATTTCTTCTTCTAATATCTCAAATCTACTGATCTCATATAAGAAAATTTTCATTTTGTTATTGTATTTTTCAACCCAAAGATTTCCATTTGGTCCTTTAAAAATTATTGTATTTTATTTTTATTGAAATTCCTACTTGTTGAGTCACTTTAATATTTTCTTCAAATTCCTTAAATATGGTTTTCTTTGTTTTTTTTTTTAACATGTGGAAAATAGCAGTTTTGATGTCCTTGTCTATTAAATCTGGCATTTGGACTACTCAAAGACAATTTCCATTGGCTTTTTCCTCCAACTATGGGTAACACTTTTTTTTTGCATGACTCATACATTTTTGTTGAAAGTTGAATATTTTAGATCATGAAAATAATATAGATTCTTTTTATCCTCTGAGAGCCTTAGTTGTTACTGCTTTTTGTTGTTTTTAACTTGCCTGGACTTGATCTGTAGAATCTGTCACACTCATATACACATACACACACCCAGTGTGTATCTACTGATGATTCTGCTCAGTTGCTGTTTTTTTAAATTCTTATTTGTGTTTTTTCTTCTGGGGGCCTGGCTTCTTCAGGTCATCTTTGTGTTTGCATAGCTTAGTGGTCACTCAGTGATTGACAGAGGTTGTGCATAAACACTGTGGATCTGTGTTTTAATTGGGGGACATATTCAAATTTGACAATTTCAACTCTGCCTCTGATGTTACCTCTCAGGTCTCTTCTGTGCATGTGCACAGGTTCCTAGAGAGGCAGGGTTATGGGGAATGTTTACCAAGGCCTCAATGTCTATCTCATTTCCAATATTTCCTATTCAATTTCTTATAGTCTCCAAGTTTTATATTGCTCCTCTCAACCAGGATAGGAACTTCAGCTTAGGAAATCAGCAGGATTTTCCTATTTGTTGTTGGCTGTGAGTTTCTGCTCTTTACTCCAGATCAACTGAAGGCCAGTCCTGTCCTGGCAGAACAGTCAGGCTGATGGGCTGGGATGAAGTGTGGAGGCAGTCTCAGGAAAGAACCAACCTGTCTCCACTGCTTTTACCCAAATCTTAATAGTTTTTCATGATTATATGTTTCTCAACTTGTTGTTTACCTGTGATCAGTTTTCAGAGCCCTGATATGATTTTTTTTACAATGATGTTCAGTTGTGTTTTTTTAAGATTTTATTTATTTGACAGACACAGCAAGAGAAGAACACAAGCAGGGGGAGTGGGTGAGGGAGAAGCAGGCTTCCTGCCAAACAGGGAGCCTTATATAGGGCTCAGTCCCAGGACCCCAAGATCACGACCTGAGCCGAAGGCAGACATTTAACTGACTGGGCCACCCAGGCACCCCATACAACATATTTCTTGAGAAATGTGTTTTGTTATGTTTAGGCATGACATGTTATCATTTTAGCTGTGAATGAATACTAAGTAAAACTACATTTAGAAAAATGGATTGCTTCTTTGCTTTTGGCTAAGATCAAATATAGAAAAACTGTAATGTGACTTTGACATTTTATGGTCAGAAACAGAAGAGCTTTCCAAAAGGCATTTTGAAATAATTTCTAAGATTTCAAGTCTTTGATTTGAAAAATCTATCTGAATAGCAAGTCTTGTATTTTGACAGAAGAAAATTATTTCAAGCATTTAACTTAGCAACAAACATATGAATGAACTAGAGTCTAAATTAAAGAATCCTGAATTTATTTCTGACCATGGTTGTTATTGAGGCATAATAAAATATTTCCCTGGCATACTGCAAAGGGTTGAAGGAGGGCGCCTGGGTGGCTCGGTGGGTTAAAGCCTCTGCCTTCAGCTCAGGTCATGATCTCAGGGTTCTGGGATCAAGCCCACATTGGGCTCTCTGCTTAGCAGACAGCCTGCTTCCTCCTCTCTCTCTGCCTGCCTCTCTGCCTACTTGTGATCTCTCTGTCAAATAAAAAAATAAAATCTTTAAAAAAAACAAAAAACAAAAAAAATCCAAAGTGTTGAAGGACTCTGGGGATCATGATTTTCCATCCTCTTTTATTTTCCATCCTCTTTTAAATAGATTCAGCTGTAATGTCTGTGGTGCCAGGAGAAAGTAGAAGTCTGCACAGGGACCAAGGCTGTGGCCTCAGCCAGACCACCTCTTCTGGTCCTTGAGATCACTCCTCCTTTTCATCCCAGTTCTCTTGCCCCAGCTCTGATGAGGACATGGCAAGAGGGGCTACAGGACCTGGAGCACATCCTGCCCTGGTCTCAGAGCTCACATGACCACCAGGGGAGAACCAAGACATCCCAGGACCCTGGAAGCAAGACAAAGAGCCTTCCCTGCCTGAAGAGAAGAGGACATATGGAAAGGAAGGCCTTCCCACCTAAACCACCACATACATGTCTCTGATAAAGTTTGAAGCTATTGACCTTCTACTTGAAGCTCTCCTTTTTGTGAGCTCTTATTTTTATAACTGACCAACCCACCTGTCCTTAAGAACCACTGTCTCCTAAGGAGAAACTCTAAGGTTCATCTTTATCTCCCCAAAACTGGGAGCTTTATGTAATCTGTACCTTCATATGGATGGTTCCCAGTTCTTGACCCTTTCACCTCTACTTTAATCCCAATGCCTCCTGATTTATCCCCTTCACTTCGCCCTTCCAGGACTCAAAAGACCCTGTGTTTCCCATGTCATTCCCCTGCTAGGGACTGGATGGCTCCCTACTGCCTACCCAAGCTAGTCTAGGTCCTGCTGGCTTGCTGGGTCTTCTGTGATCTGGCCTGGCCTTACCTACTCCTACTTATTTCCCAGCTGGACAGTGTGATGGCCATGGGGTGCAGGGCAGGGAGAACCCCAGGTATTCAGGCTGGCGCAAGTATAAGTGACTGCACCACTAACAAAAATTCCCTAGTGTCAGCAGCAGAAAAATGCTTTTCACCTAAAATCAACAACAGAGATGCTTAGGGTAAAGCATGTTTTAAAGGCCTTAGTGGGAATGATTCAGAATAAGCCAGTCCAGGATGTGGATGTGAGCTCAGAATGATTTCTCTGTTGTGAGATCTGTGACTCCATCCAACAGCTGCCATACTTTCTAACCACTCTTCCTTTCCTGGCACAGTACTGCTTCTTGAGGTGAGTATGTCCTCCCAAAAGATATGTTGAATTCCTAACCCCAGGTACCCCAGAATGTGACCTTATTTGGAAATAGGGTCATCACTGATGTCATTAGTTAGGATAAGGTCATTCAGATGGGTCTTCATCCACCAAGACCAGTGTCCTTGTAAGAAGAGGGAAGATGATGGGAAGACAGATGTGCAGGGAAAACACCGTATGAAGACAGAAACACAGAGACACAGAAGACAGCCATGGCAAGTTGGAAACAGAGATTGGAGTGACACTGCCACAAGCCAAAGAACACTTAGGGTCACCAGAATCTGGGACAACCAAGGAACGATCCACCCCTGGAGACTTCAGAGAGAAGATGTCCAACTGATAGCTTGATTCTGGGCTTCCAACCTCCAGAACTGTAAGAGAATACATTTCTGTTGGTTAAAGCCTCCCAGTCTGTGGTACTTTGTTCTGGGAGCCCTGGGAAATGGAGGAACATAGTATGCCTCTTCTCTCATGCTTTGCCCCATCATCCGGGTTCCCTGTGTGTTCTGCAGCCTGGCATGCCAGCCTGGCGACCGTGTCCTCCACTGGACTGCATGGTCATGCCAGGGGCCAGTGGCTTTGGAAAGCAGGTGCATTTTACAGACCAAGATTTCTGCAAGACAGCCTTCTGGTATCACCCACAGTGTCTTACACTCATCAGCATCTCAAATGTTATAGAGGAAAGTATCTTTCATGCTCACTGTACATATGCAGTTGTTTCTTAGGCTATGAAGAACTGACCAGGCTTGACTCTGTGGCTCTGAAACAGAAATGGCAGGAGTGTGAGGCTGGTGTCCTGGATATGAAGAGCTGTCCTGGGGAGAGGCCAAGTGGGAAGTGGACTGAGCCGTGTGACAGTGCCATGTGACTGCCTCTCTGGACCCTGTCCCACTTCCTCCCTGCCTCAGGGCCTTTGTACAGGCTGCTCCCTTTGCTGGGGACTGTCTTACTGGCTCTTTGTCCCACTGAACAGCTCAACCCAAATGTCGCCTTTCACCTATGGGAGTTCTATTGCCCCCTCACTATTCACATCCTTCCCAGCCCATTCTTTGTTTGCTTCCCAACTTTTATTATGATTTGTCACTATTTTGTTTATTTATTTGCTCCCTTGTTTATGGCCATAGTGAGCTCTCTGAGTATGAGAGCTATACCAGGTTTACCCACACTCAATCTCTGTACTGGGCACGGGTCCCCAACACATAGCAAGTGCTCAAATCTGCGGAAGGCATTCCTACTTGAAAAGCCCAGTGACGTGCATGTGAACATGCAGGACACCATCCAGGGCCTTCTTATTTCTATTGTACTAAACCACTAGGCTTCCAGACCTTCCTCCCATAGGCCCCCAGGCTTAATGGTAAGTTGTAACCTAAGGTTCCTGTCCTTTGGTGGTTTCTCATCTTCGGCTTTCTGACGCTTATCCTCAACCATGCTGTAGGCTGTCTATGGGTCACCGATGGAGACTTGGGCTTTGGGAACTGGGGCTTCTTCAGGAGGCTCCCGCATGCATTCCCAAACATCTAACTGTACGCACAGTCAGGGAAGTCACAGACAAGGAGCGCCTGGGTGGCTCAGTCATTAAGCATCTGCCTTTGGCTCAGGTCATGATCCGAGAATCCCAGGATTGAGCCCCGCATTGGGCTCGCTGCTCGGCAGGAAGCCTGTTTTTCCCTCTTTCACTCCTCCTCTTGTGTTCCCTCTCTAGCTGTGTTTCTCTCTGTCAAATAAGTAAATAAAAATCTTAAAAAAAAAAAAAAGTCACAGACTGGGCCTGCCAGGGCAGGAGACACTTAGGACCATCCAGGGTGCCTGTCATGGCCCCCTTACTGTCTTCCTGCTTTTGCCCAGGCCCCAACAGTCTGTTCTCCACTCAGCAATGGGGGGGGGGTCTATTAAAATGAAAGTTGGCATGACCCACGGCTCTCCTCACCACGCTGAGTGAAAGCCCAGGGCCTCACTGCCTGCCACGGCCTCTGGGGTCTGGCCCCGGCTTCCCCCGTGAGTCACCTCCCATGCCTACCCAGATAAATGCATGTCTGTCTCTGCCACCTCCGTCAGGTCTTAGTTCAAATGTCACCTTCTCAGTGGGCTCCGCCCCTCCATAGCCCTGGCGACTGCTGGGCTAGGCTCCACTTCTATAATCTTGTCATTTCAAGAATGCTGTATAAATAGAATCATATAGTATGTGGATAGACTTACGGTATGAGTGCCTCTCTGGACTCATGGTATGGGTGTCTCAATAGTTCCTTCCTTTCTGTTGCTGAGTAGTAAGTATTCCACAGAAAGGAGGTGCCAGTTTGATCATTCACCCCATGAAGGACAGCTGGGAGTTTGGGGTTTTACAATAGAGCTGCTCTGGAAATTCATGTTTAGGTTTTTGGGTGAACACAAGTTTTCATTTCTCTAAGATAAACAGCCAAGAGTACAACCACCAGGTTGCCTGTTTTTGCATGCTTAATACTTTAAGAAATTCAGGCTATTCTATCTTGATCTGTAAACTCCCCACACACAGAATATACCCAGTGTCTTTCATCCTGCTCTACTTTCCTGTTTTCCACGGCATTTCACCTGCTCCTATACTCTAGGAAGAGCTTATTTCTGAGCTGTATTGCATCTGATCTGTCTTCCTGAAGCAGCCCCGCTGTCATTCTGAGCTAGAGCGGGCGTTAGAAGCACTGGTGCTGGCATCAGGCCTGACGGCCAGCCTGTAGCTGCCGCCCTTCCTCAGGGCAACGTTTGCGGGATTATGAGGGTGCCCAGAGACCACAGTGCCCACAAGCAGCGTCATGGAGTTGTGACGAGCAGACGGAGCCCACGCACGGATTCCCCAGTTAAAGCAGTCCACTGGGCTTCCCACCAGGTCACGTTGAGCTCAAAAGCCAAATCAGTGCAATCCCCAAGTAAAGATTCCTGCTCAGGAAGGGTTTCACTCAGAAACTGTGATTTATGACCTGGCTAAGCAGAGCCACAGGCTGTGCAGAACTCCTGCGCCCAGCTGTGCCTCGAGGCGCCCACCAGGCCCGGGGCAGGGACTCTTGCTGCAAATGAGCAGAAAGGATTCTAGTTAAAGCATTCAGAGAGCCCAGAGGCAAGAGAATCAAGACAGGACTGCATTTCATGCTGGAAAGTGAAAACCAAATAAACAAAGCTGCCTGTCGTGGCAAGGGGCCAGCTCAGCTGTGTAAGTGAACGGCAAAACATTCCTCGGCTCTGTGGAAGCTCCTGGAAGAAATCCAGAACCTTGTGTACTTAGCCTGACTGGGGGCTTGTTGTCATTATTATCATTACCACAAATTCATCTATTTCTTAAGATTTTTTTTTTTAATTTATTTGACAGAGAGAAACACAGCCAGAGAGGTAACACAAGCAGGGGGAGTGAGAGAGGGAGAAGCAGGCTTCCTGCCGAGCAGGAGCAGGGAGCCCGATGTGGGACTCGATCCCTGGTGTCCGGGATCATGACCTGAGCCGAAGGCAGTCGCTTAACCAACTGAGCCACCCAGGCGCCCTCATCTATTTCTTAATACATTGGTTTCTTTCATTTTGAACACTTGCTTGACATTTGTACTGATTAGGTAAAGGCTGGAAGGAATGATTAAATAATTTTGTAAAATAATGCTTTGGCTTGATTCAAAGTGGAAATGTTGACAGTGTTCTCATTCACACCAGATGATGTCAGCCTGACTATTGTGCTGTTTTTTCAAAAACACACAGAACTGAAAAAAGCCTTCCCAAACAATCCAAACTGAGTCAAGGCTCTAAGAAGACTTTTCTCCATAACCACCCTCCTCTGGGATTTGACCCTAACAGTAAAACCCATGAGGATGCTGGGAGCACAGTGGCTCTGATTCGGGAATTCACATGTCTCGTCATCTGAAGCGTCATCCAGAGTGATGACGGGTGTCACTGTTTATGTCCCCTCCCATCCTGGCTCTGTGGGATCTAACATCTCCGTGCTTTGATTCCTGTGACTCATGCCCCCCCTTTTCTTCCTGACCCCTTTTTCTCCTCCACTTTATCCTTCCTTTTCTTCCCTCTTCTCCCTCAACCTAAGCTAAGCCAACTAAACTAACCAAGTAACCCAACTAGACCTCAACCCCAAAGCATCAGTGTTCCTAATGGAGATACAGCTGTAGCCTCCATGCCATAAACTGGATCCTCACCCAGGAACCACAACTCCTCACCGCCACCCCCAGCCCTGGACAACAGGAAGGAGGAGAGGGTTTTGAGGCCCAGGGAGTCACCAGGGGGCAGTTCTCAGTGTTCCTCTCCAAGCAGAGACCAGACGAACCCTGCCTGGATTCACCCTGTACAAGCCCCATGTGGACCTTGTCCCAGCCAGCTGTGCTTCCTCAGTACCCCCAGAGAACCAGGGGAACCGTAAGAGATAGTCACTGTGGTCGCTTCACAGCGTTCTGGGGTGGAGGGTAGGGTCTGAAGAAAGAGGTTCATTGCAGGCTTCAACATGATATCTGGGGAAGATTATTATCACTTGTGGGAGAAAGAAAAATCCATTTCTAGAGTCCTTGATGACTAAGCTATAAATGCTTAGTGAGCACTGTAGGCAGAGCAGGCAGGTACCTGCCCAGGCCTGCATCCTGGGCCAAGGAACCACGCAGGGACCACTGTCCTCAGAATCCACAGGCAGGCCATCCTGGGCTGGTCTCATGGGGGCTTCTATATTATTCTGCTCAAGCTGTCGTAACAGAGGACTATAGACTGAATGGCTGAAAAACAGAAAC
Source organism: Spilogale gracilis (assembly GCA_004023965.1). NCBI lineage: Eukaryota > Metazoa > Chordata > Mammalia > Carnivora > Mephitidae > Spilogale > Spilogale gracilis. The sequence goes on along the minus strand of PITA01002291.1, from coordinate 35,982 downwards.
TTATTTTCTCACAGTTCTGGACTTGAGCAGTCCAAAATCAAGGACTGACAGGGCTAGTTTCTGGTGAGGACTCTCCTGGCTTGCAGACAGCTGTCTTCTCACTGCATCCTCACATAGCTTTCCCTCCATGTGTATTTTGAGAGAGAGAGAGCTTTATGTTGTCTATTTACTGACTGATTGAGAGAGCGCATGTGAGTGGGAGAGTGTCACAAGGTGAGGGAGTATCTCAGACTCCAGGCTGAGGGCAGAGCCCCACCATGCAGGGCTCAATCCCACGACCCCAAGACCACAATCCAAGACAAAAGCCAAGAGTCTGATGCTCAACTGACAGAACCACCCAGGCGTCCTTCTGCTGTCTTTTCATATAAGGGCAGTAAGCCTGTGGAATCCAAGCCTCACCCTTATGACCTCCTGTAACCTTACTTAGCTCCTCATAGGCCCCATCTCCACATCCAGTCACATGGGGGGTTAGAGAGAGCTGGACAGGAAGAAGGAATAGGCCATGATACACAGTATGTAGCCCACTAGCCTGCGTATGAGAAGGCCAGGCATCTTCTGCCCACTTCCCTCACCCCCGCAGTGGGGAGAGCTCAGTGACTGCTGCGTACCGCTGGGTTGTGTGGCATTGGTGTAGCCTCATATGTATGTGGAGCCTTGACAAGTGCAGGGAGAAACTCTCAGGAGGCAAAGGCAGGAGGTTAACCTCATTTTTTCAAGGTGCCCTGGAAACAAGCCCCTGAGCTGGCAGCCCTAGCTGCCATCTCTCTCTGGTGACACCTCTCTAGTATCTGTTTCTATACCTGACTCGGAAAGAGCCACCATGTGCCTGTGGACCAAAAGTAGGGGCCTGCTGTCCTTGCGGCTGTTGAATGAAGAGAGATCTAGAATGTGGCCTGCACTGCAGGGCAGCTTGGTGGACGTAGCAGCTGCATGGACCAGAAAGAGAGCTGCCTGCCTCAGGAAGGAGGGTGTGCGTGTGTGCATATGTGCGTGTGTGCGTGCCTGCGCATGTGCACGTATGTTGGTGAGGGTCATTGCCATGAGCCCTAGCAACTAAGCATGAAACTGGGAGGCCAAAAATATGACCCGAGCTGACTGCACGATTCAGCACCTTAGATCCCAGTGTTCCCAAAAGCCTGTAGTCCTGGCCTAGCGCAAGGCCCCTAGGAAACTGGGGAGCCCATGCAGGACTGCAGGAGACATGTAGTATGGCAAATGTCTGAGCAGTGTGACCCCAGAAACCAGGGCCCTCTGTAGAAGTGCGTATGTGAGTATATGTGAGGGAGGGGTTAGTTGGTGTGTGACACTGATCCCCACTCTCTCCTACCCCCTCGGGAAGAGAGAACCCAAGAAGAAGCTGAAGCAGAGATTGTGACCCTCATATGGAGTGGGGAAGGCAACACGGCCCTTCTGCAGCCAGCACTCCTCGCTGGGTAGCTGGGGAGGCAGATATCTGTTTCTACCCTGGGTAGAAAAGAGGCAAGAGGACTCAAGCTTTTAGAAAAGGTAAGGATATTTAAAATAAGATTAAAATTACTTAATAGGCAGGCACAAATAGGTGTCAGAATTCTCCCATACAGTGTTGACAGCCAGCCCTGCCGTGGGTTATCTGATGTCTGCCGGCCCCTCAGTTCCCGGAGTTGGTCATGGAATATGCTGTCCTCAGTGGGACACCTAAGCTCTGGGTTTCTAGGGCCTCCAGGGTATGCTAGGTGGGTAGAGCACTAGAGGTACAGCAAACCAGTTTCAGGCCCATGGAGCTTGCCCTTAGGGCGGGAGGAGACAATGAGCCACGAACAGAGTAAATCAGGAAATTTCACCATGTACCAGAAGTCAGATAGGTGCCACAGGAAAAGAAAAGTCAGAAAAATAAAAAGAAGAGAGGTGGGCAGTGACAGGGCTGGCGGAGGGGGTTACAACTGTAGTCAGAAAAGGCCTCCAGAGAAGGTGACATTTGAGAAAAGACGGAACAGGAGTGAGCCAAGTGGGTATGTGGAGGAAGAGCCTTCCAACCAGAAAGAGCCAATGCAAACACCCTGAGGCAAATAAGATATGGGTGAGTTCATGGGAAAGGTTTACATGGGGCCAATATGGAAGAGGAAAGAGGATGGTGTCCACATAAATCAGGGCCCTCCTCCATGTGAAGTTCAGAAAGTCCCCTCACCTCCTGGGGGTGATTCTCTGAGACACAGGCCTTCCCAGGCCATGAGGCCAGCACCTTAAAAAGAAAGACTTTATCTCACTGAGCACATGTCACTCCGTTTCTGGACTTGATTCCAGATTCTTTTTTTTTTTTTTAAGATTGTATTTATTTATTTGACAGAGAGAGAGAGAGATCACAAATAGGGAGAGAGGCAGGCAGAGAAAGAGAGGAAAGCAGGGTTGCCACCAAGCAGAGAGCCCAATGCAGGACCCGATCCCAGGACCCTGAGATCATGATCTGAGCCACCCAGGTCCCCTGATTCCAGATTTCTAATTTCAGCCATTAGGACTCCATTTCCCAGCAGCTCCTTGCCTCACCTTCCCCTGTGGTGGGCGAGCTTTCTTTGTGTCTGCTTTACCTTTTACTCCCCTGATCATGGTTCATACTCCTCTAGGTACACCCTGCTTGGCTGCCTCCAACCCCATCCTCAGAAGGGTCTCCTAACTCATTGCAGCTTCTGGAATCTTTTACTTCAGAATCTAGAAAACACACTCCTACCCTGAGGTTTTATTGAGCCCAGAGTCAGGGTCAGGATAAGTTAGCCCTCACAGGGCAGTAGATGAAATGATTCATTAGCTCTTTCCTGGATCCCAAGAGAAATCTTGGAAAATGTAATAAATTCCTCACTGCCTTAGAAGTCAAGGCAATGCACACATTTCACCCTTCCTGCAAAACGCAGTCAGGACTATAATACTATAGAATCTTAACACATTTGGATCATTCTCTGGGAAACTTTATTGCCCTCTTCTAGAGACACAAAGGAGATAGAGACCCCAGGGAGGACCCTGCCACATATGCTTTAAGCCTCTTTTCCCATTTTTTTTGCTATTGTTATTTGACTTGTTCTCACTATAGTAGAATGACAACCTCAGCTCTGCCCCTCCTGAGCAGCAACACCTAGCAAAATTCCTTTCTGATTGAGAGATGCTGTTTCCTCTCAGCAAGTTTCCTCCCCACAGTAATTCTTGTTCAGCGCTACCAAACCCTCTGAGGTACGCTTCGGTCTACGCCTTATTCTCATGCGGGCTTCCCACAGGTTCTCCTGATAAGACTGTCCTCTCCCTGAGAGAAGGAGCAGAACACCAGAAACCTCTGCAGGTGTTGTCTTGGTTACTGGGGAGCTATAATGTGCCAGGCCCTCAACAGACCTGCTGAAGGAGCTCTAAACTGCTTCTGAGGTTCCTGTCAGAACAGCCCAAATGTCTCATCACTTCTAGGGGCTTGAACTCTCAGGGTCCACAGAGAAATGTCTTTAGGCCCCACAGCAAAGTGCTACAGAGTAAAGTTCTTTATGTGGGATTTGTACCCACATGTAGCTGTGCTGTAAAAGCAAACATCCGCAAAATCTCCATGGCTTGAGGGGACAATGTTTTATTTCTTACTCATGCTCTAAGTCCGCCATGGGCAGCCATTGACTGTTTCACTCTGTGTTGCTCACTCAAGAATGCCGGCTGACAGTCTCTGCAAAGGGAGCATTGCTGTTGTTGTGATGGAATGTATTCATTTCCTCCTATTGTTCCTATAACTGACTACACAGACTTCAATGACTTAAAACAACACCAAGATAGTGAATTATGGAAGTCCAAGTCCAAAATGGATGAAAATCAAGGTGTTGGAAGGGCTGCTTTTCTTCTGGAGGCTCTAGAGGAGAATCTGCTTCCTTCCTTCTCCACCTTCTGCAGGCTACCTGCATTCCTTGGCTCATGGCCCTTTCTCCAACTTCCATCAGAGCAATGGAAGTGTAGCATTTTCAAATATCTCTCTTTCTCTCTGTTGCTTCTGTTACCGTTGTCACATCACTCTGACTCTTCTGCCTATCTCTTATGAGGATCCTTGTGATTACACTGGGCCCACCTAGAGAATCAAGGATAATCTTTTATCTCAAAACCTTCAACATAATCACATTTGCAGTATCCTTTCTGTCTGGTGAAGTAACGTATTCATGGATTTCAGAGCTTAAGATGTGGACATCTTTGGGGGCCATTATTCAGCTTACCACACAGAGTGACGGTGTCCGATCATACACAAGGAGATATGCCTAGAAGCATTCGCACTTCACACATTTCTTTGGTCAGTCAAGTCACATGGCCACATCTGACTTTATGAGGCATGAAGGACAATCTCTCATACATAGAGAATCAAGAGAATAAGAAGAAACACCTTCAGTTCTTCAGGATTAGGATGAAGGAATGCAAAAGGCCTTCAGAACCATGACAGCAACAGAATAAATCTAGACGAAATCAGAATCATACATTTCTATTTGGTGAATGAGTTGCAGATACAGGGAAGCCCTGATTAGCTGATTTTAAGTGGAGATGAGCTCCCTCATATTTACACCTATCTAGTCTGGTGCAGGTAGGTAGAAGAACAGGTCTGCTATAGAAGATGACATTGATCCTGGGAGGCAGCCAAGCTTTAAATGACAGGTTATGGTTAAACAAGAGAAAACAAATATAAATCCACAAACCCAAGAAACTGAGCAAGTCAAAAGCAGAATAAATATAAAGAAAATCACACTTAGGCACTTTGTAGTCAAAATGCTGTAATAAAGTTAAAGAAAATTGTTAAAAGAAACAAGAGGAAAAAGACACATATACAAAATTAAAGCTGACATCTCATCAGAAATAATGAAGGCCAGGAGAAAATGTAAAAAAACCTTTAAAGTCCTATAAGAAAAACACCTGCAGCTTGGGATCAGTACGCTATCAAAAATATCTTTTAAAAATTAAGGCAAAATAAGGCATTTTAGATAAACAAAGGCTAAGAACCATCTCTGTCAAATTGACACTACAAGAAATGTAAAGAAGATCTTTGAAGTTGATAGAAAATGATAATGTTGAGTAAGTCAACAAGAGAGAAAACACAAATTTCAAATATCAGGATTAAGAGGGGGGCTTCACTAGCAGTCATATAGACATAAAGGATTAATAAAGTTTAATAGTTTTTGAACAATTTTATGCTAAAAAATACTAACTAGTTAGATAAAAATAAATTCCTTGGAAAACAATATTTATCAAAACTGACACAGGGAGAAATAGAAAATCTGAAGATATCTATGTTGATTTTTAAAATTGAGTGTGCAACTAAAACAGTTTTGTGATTGAAACCTGTTCCAGTCACAGATGGTTTCACTGGTAAATTTTATCAAACTTGGGAAGAAATTATACCAACTGTACACAGACTGTTTTTAGAGAATAGAGGAGGAAACCATTTCCCAATTTTTAAATTTTTTGGCCAGCCCAACCCTAATACCGAAAGCATACAAAGACATTACCAGAAGAGAAAACCACAGACCAATATCCCTCATGAACACAGACACAAACATCCTTAACAAAATATTAGCAAATATGCCCAGCATTCTTTCTAAAAAGGATAATACAACATGACCAAAATCAAGGAAATTTTCCCGGGAATGTAAGGTTGTTTAAGCTTTTTAATATCAATCAGTATAATTCAGCATATTGTCAGAATAAAAGAAAAAATCATATGAGCATCTCAATAGATACAGGAAAACCACTTTAAAAAATTCAATAGTTCTTTGGGATAAAAACTCTTAGCACACTAGGGATAATGAAGAAACTTCTTTAAGAAAAAAAAAAAGAAACTTTCTTAACCTGATAGAGCAAACTTCAAAAAACCTACAGCTAACAGCATACATAATGATGAAATATCAGAAGTTTCACCTTAAAATGAAGAGCAAGGCAAGGCTGTCTACTCTCACCACTTCTATTCAACATTGTACTGGACACCACTATTCACTGGGACAATAGGGCAAAAAAAATAGGCATAAAGATTGGAAAGAAAGATTAAAACTGTCTAGAACTAATAAGATTTAGCAAGGTCTCAGAACACAAAATCAATACTCAAATATACATTGTATTTCTATGCACTTGTAGCAAACAAGTAAAAATTAAATTTAAAAATACCATTTCACAAAAAGGGCCAGAGGGAACACTTTGGGGTATTGAAATCTCATTTATGATGGTGGTAACACATAGTCTGAAAATAAAGAAAGCAATTCCTTTAGACAAGCATGGAAGAGATAACATACTTAGGAATAAGGAGGCAAAAGACTTGCACGCCGAAAACTACAAAACATTGCTGAAAGAAATGAAAGTAGTCCTAAGTAAGTAGAAAGACATTCCATTTTCATGTATTGGAAGACTTACTACTGCTACATGGACAGTAGTACCCAAAAGCAATATGTAGAGTCCATGGAATACCTGGCCAAATCCCAATGGCATTTTCTTTTACAGAAATAGAAAAAAAAAAAACCTAAAATTTAAATGGAATCCTAAGAGACTCCAACTGCCAAAATAAATTTGAGAAGAACAAAACTGAAGGACTCACACTTCTTGATTTCAAATAAACAGACATTTCTCCAACAAAGATATACAAATGGCCAAAACACATAAAAAGATGCTCAACATCAGGAGTCACCAGAGTAATGAAAATCAAAATCATAAGATATCCCTTCATACTCACTGAGATAGCTATAATAATTATAAAAAACAGCAATAGAAAACTCTGTTGGGGGGAGATATGGAGAAATTGGAATTGTCATGCATTGCTGGTGGGAATATAAATTGTGTAGCCACGTGGGAAACAGTTTGATGGTTCCTGAAAAAGTTAAACATAGAATTACTAAGTGATTCCACAATTCTTCTTCTAGGTATATAACAAAAAGAATTGGGAAAAAGTATTCAAGCAAAAACTTGGACACGAGTGTTCATAGCAGCACTATTCATGGTAGCTTAAAGGTGAAACAACCCCAAATGTGGTTTATCCATGCATACTATGGAATATTATTCAGCCATGCAAAGGACTGAAGTATTGAAACCTGCTACAACATGGATGGACCTTAAAAATATGATGCAAAGTGAAAGAAGCCAGACACAAAAGGTCACATATTATATGACTGGGCTTATAGAAAATATCCAAAATTGGTAAACCCATAGATAGAGAAAGCAGTGTAGTGGTTGCCAGGGACTGGGGAGAACAAGAAATAGATACTGCCACTGGATACGGTTTTGGGTGGGACATTATGGAAAGGGATGATGGTTGCACATCATTGTAAGTATACTAGAAACTACTGAACTGTACCTTTTTAAAAGGTTTTTATTGTATGTAAATTATATCTCAATGTTTAAAATTTTATGTGACATAGAACTGCACACCAAAAAAGTGAATACTACCTCTAACCACCTATTAGAATGGCCCAAATCCAGAACACTGACACCACCAAATGTTGGAAAGGATGAGGAGCAAAAGGAACTCTCATTCATTGCTGGTGGGGATGCAAAATGGTACAGTTACTTTGGAAGACAGTTTGATGTTTCATATAAAACCAAACCTGCTACATGATCCAGCAGTCATGCTCTCTGGTATTTACCCAAAGCAGGTGAAAACTTATGTCCACACACAAACCTGCATGGGCATGTTTATAGTAGCTTTATTCACAATTGCCAAAACTTAGAAGCAACCAAGATGACCTTCAGTAGGTGAATATACAAATAAACTGTGGTATATCTAGCCAAAGCCACATTCTTTTTTACAAAAAAGAAATGAGCAGGGGGTGGGGAGAAAGAGTGATCAAGCCGTAGAAAGAAATGGAGGAGACTTAAATGCATATTCCTATGTAAAAGAAGCCAATCTGAAAAGGCAGTGTATGATTCCAGCTATATGACATTCTAGAAAACACAAAGCTATGGAGACAGTAAAAAGACCAGTGTTTACCAGGGGTTGGAGGGAGAAAAAAGATGAGTAAACAGAGCACAGAGGAATTTTAAGGCACTGAAAATACTCTGTACAATACCACCATGATGGATACATTTCCTCATACATTTATACAAGCCCTAACGTCATACTCAAATTAGTTCAAGATGGACAACAAATCTACATAGAAAAAGAAAATTAATGGTTCTAAAAGAGAGCATACAAAAACACATGCATGACCTTGAACAAAGATTTCTTAGGATATAAAAAACATTAACTGTATAAGAATAACAGTGATCAAAAAGGGCATCAATATTGCAACTCAGTATATCAGAAGATAGCATTCAGAGAATGAAAAGAATGCAGAGCCGAGATGACCATGGCAGCCACAGGCTCCAGCAGCTTTTACAGGCATCTCAATCTCCTCTTCCAAAGGCTTGAACCATGTAAAAGACCATGTCAACTCCTGCCCATTTTTTCTCACTTAGAGTGATGGACTGACAGTTTGTAGAGGGTATGTCTGGTCCCAGCCAGCTCAAGAGCTTTCCTGTCTAACATTAGTTGCAGGAATATGACAGTGAACCAACGTGTCTCTACATCGCACTGTGCTCACAGGAGTAGCTACCGCCTGTCACCGGAGAATGCGATTACAATTCCATTAACTACTTTCCCTGTGCTGTACCTTTTACCCCATGACATATTCATTCCATAACTGAAAGCCTGTATCCCCCACTCCCCTTCCCCCATTTTGCCCATCCCTCCACCACCCTCCCCTCTGGCAACCATGGGTTTGTTCTCTGTATTTATGGGTCTGTTTCTGCTGTTTGTTTTGTTTTTTAGACTCCACATATGAGTGAAACCATATGGTATTTGTCTTTCTCTGACTTATTTCACTTAGCATCATACTCTTTAGGTTTATCCATATTATCGCAAATGACAAGATCTCATTCTTATTCATGATTGAGAATTACAGTCCATTGTGTATATAAACCACACTGTCTTTATCCATTCAGATGGACACTTGGGTTGCTTCCATATCTTGGCTATTATAAATAATGCTGCAATAAATATAAGGGTACAAATATTTTTTTCAAATTAGTTTTTCTGTTCTTGACTAGATCATATGATAGTTCTTTTTAAAATATTTGAGGAATGTTCACCCTGTTTTCCACAATGGCTGCACCAGTTTACATTCCCACTGTCATTGTAGGAGGGTTCCTTTCCCCCCACATGCTTGCCCACACTTTTTACATTTCTTGTCTTATTGATTCCAGCCATTCTCAACCTTCTTTTTAACATTCAACTGGTAAAAAATAAAAAATAAAATTCAAGTCATAGCCAAGTTCCAGGCGCAAACGGCCTTAAGTATCAGGTTTTGAACACCGTAATGAAACTGGCAGTTCAGAAACTGCCTGCATCATCCTTCCGCTAGCTCAAGCAGCATCTTCTGTAAAATGTATACCATGAATACTAGGGCACCTCATATGTGCAGCACCTCACAAAATTCTTTCACATGAAATTTCACATAAGCTATACAACATGCAGGGATTATTACCTTCATTTTCAGATAAGCACATTAAGATTTTTGAGCGTTCCAGGGGCGCCTGGGTGGCTCAGTTGGTTAAGCGACTGCCTTCTGCTCAGGTCATGATCCCGGAGACTAGGATCGAGTCCCACATCGGGCTCCCTGCTCGGCGGGAAGCCTGCTGCTCCCTCTCTCACTCCCCCTGCTTGTGTTCCCTCTCTGGCTGTGTTTCTCTCTGTCAAATAAATAAAAATATTAAAAAAAAAAAAAAAAAGATTTCTGAGCGTTCTTGTAACCTACCCTTTTAAGTGAAGTCCTGGAGCTTAAACCCAGATCCTCGGCCTCCAGATCTAGCCCTTCCCACCTCCCTGTCAGGCCTGGCTGTGAAATAGTGGTGAAAATATTATCACCAATTCTGGTTTGTCAGCACAGGGGCAAATGCATGTGCAAACAGCATTCGGCAGAATTGACAGAGTAGCAGGGAAAACCGTCGCATGTTTTGCCCATCCCAACATGTGCATGTGCAGTGTGACCGACCTGCCATCACCCAACCGCAAGAGGCCCCAGGAAGCCTCGGGCATTGTTCTGTGCAGGCAAGTAGCACCGGGACCTCCAGGTAGGAGCCAGCGGGCGAGGTTTGCTTCAACGGGGGATCACTAGTCACCAGCAGAGGGGAGTGAGCAAACCGCCTAGAGAGAGAACCTCATCCGGCCATCACTCCGCTGTGTGGGCCTTCAAGATATGGGCAACACTCTCATTGTCTGGAAGCTTTTTGATGGACTGTTTTGAGCCTTCTAATCCTTGTTTTGTTTTGAAATGCCAAAGCCATTGCTAACTAACTGAAACAAACTGTGAGGAGTATTTGATGAGGGATTGAACATCCAGAGGACTCATTCAAAGTCCTGCGGACACCCCCGGGTTTTCTGTCCTGACTCCTACGCAGGGGAACGGTGTGTGCTGGACAGGGAAGAACAGGAAACCAGGGAGAAGCTGAAAAAGGGTAAAAAGTAGGGAGACAGGACTGAGGTGGGAAGACGCCCAAGAGGCAAGAGAGCTGGAACGACAGCTGGCAAAACAAAACGGTGAGATGTTAGCATTGCCGTGGTGGGGCAGGTGCGCGAGACCCAGCTCGGAGGCATATTTCAGGATTTCAGAGGTGTCGGCCAGCCTGTATTTTCCTTTCAACCAAAAGTCTTCCATAACTTTATTCCACGATGCTAGAATGAGGTGTTCCATGCCAAATAGGCAAATCAAAGCACTACTGTTTGAGATATTCCTACTAAAAACAAGAAAAGCTTCTCCCCACTTCCCCTTGATAATCTCTCTCCCCTTCTCCAATCCTACCGTTCCCCACTAAACAGCAGCACAGGAAACACATGACGGATACAACCAAAGTAACATATTCACAGCTTCACAAATTACTCCAGGGGACAGTGGGCCAGACTTTGCATATGCACAATAGATGAGGAAACTGCTTATTTGGATTTTGTTCCATCTAGCTCTTAACTGGAGATGACTGCTCTCCTATCACCATTCCTACAAGGTAGAATGTGGTGGAGCCCGTGAGCTGTCGGAGTCATTTCCAAAAATGCTTTTAAGGAAAATTCTGCAGATAATACTATTTCTTAAGGGAGAAACAATTTTGACAATAATTTCCTTTTTTCAAATCACACCAAGTAATATATTATTTTTTGAATTAGAAACAAATCGAACCAGAATTTTTTTTTATTTTTTAATTTTTTTTTAGATTTCTTTCTTTGAGAAAGAGAGAGCGGAAGGGAGGGGCAGATAGGGGGGAGAGAGAGCCCTTTGAGGAGACTCCAAGCTGAGTGCAGAGCCCATCTCAGGGCTTGATCTCACCACCCTGACATCACGACCAGAGCTGAAACCAGCAGCAGGGCACTAAACCGACTACGCCACCCAGGTGCCCCCAAACCAGTATTTTTAAAGTGAATGGACTGTGGATTGTATAATAGGTATTTAAAACTGCAGTAAAAGAGGCTAAAGCGGGTACGTTGCACTTAGAAGGTAGCTGATACTCTATTGTGCTTGTGGTTTGAAAGGCAGCATTTAGGATCCACGATAAAATGTTCAGTGACATGTGATCCAGCAGTTGCTGTTCCAATGGGGGTTTTCAGATGACTTTTTTTTTTTTTTAAGATTTATTTATTTGAGAGACAGTGGGGGAGGGGGAGAGGGAGAGAAACAGACTCCCTGCTGAGTACAGAACCCCACATGGGGCTCAGTCTCACAACCTAGATATCATCACTCAGGCCAAAATCAATTCGGACACTCAACTGACTGAGCCACCCAGGTGCTCCTAGGATGATGTTTTTAAAAAGCTTTTATTTTTTAAATAAACTTTTAATTCTAGAACAGTTTTACAGGAAAGTTTCAAAGATAACAAATTACCACATAAACTCACATGCATGTAGTTTCCTCTATTATTAACTTCTTATATTAGTATAATATATTTCCTAGAATTAATGAACCAATACCAATACATTATTATTAACTAAAGCCCATACCTTCTTCAGATTTCCTTAGTTTCTACTTAATGTCCCTTTTCTGTTCTAGGATCCCATTTAGGATGCTATATTACATTTAATCATCATGTCTCCTTAGGCTCCTCTTGGCTATGCTGATTCCACAGGTTTTCCTTGTTTTTGATGACCTTGACAGTTTTGAGGAGTTCTGGTAAGTTCTTTTATAGAATATCACTCAACTGGGATTTGTCTGACGTTTTTCTCATAACTGGTCTGAGCTTATTAGATTTTGGAAGGAAGACCACAGAGGTGAAGCGCTATTCTCATTCCGTCTCATTAAGAGTGGGTGCTATCAACATGACTTACCACTGTGGACGTTAAGAGGGTGATGTTTTCCCTCACCGAGGAAGTAGAGATCTCCCTGAAGACTCAGCCAGAAGCCCAGCCCCCAGGTGTGTATAGGAGAGGTTGCAGGGAGAGAGGCCTGAGGTCCAAACTCCACAACAAAATTTTAAAACTGGGGAAACCTGATGAGGCAGGCACCTACGCCTTCCAGGAGGCCCCAGTGATTTACTCTGCTGAGTGACAAGATTGCCTCCAAGGGGGCAGAAGGTGTCCTGTGCCCCAGTCCCACCAGGGACCAGGAAGGGTTTGACGGCAAGGAAGCCGGGTGACCGGGGGGTGAGTGGGTTGGGGGATGGGGCAGGAGTGTGGGGGTGGGGGTGATTCAGGTGGGAGTAATTTATGAATGTGGATATTTATGCAAGCCCATTTAAAGGAGCATCGTGTCAGTCAAGGCACAAGCATGACACAGATATGGCACAAACCAGTCTGGTAGGAGAAATGTGCCTGAGGTTTGAGTCCGTAGGTTGGAAGCCATGGAGCCTGGGGCACCCAGGCTACCCCAAAAAGGGTTCCATGCAGCTCAATGGAAGTCAGGGCTTTAGAAGGCCAGAGCCAGCCAGGCCTGTAATGAAGCTTCTGTAGAGCGTGCTGGCCATCTGCATGCTGCCTCCCCCCCGCCCCAACCGCGCTGTGGTGGGCGGGGTTAGCATTTCCACTCATCTCTCCTAGCTCACGCTCAAGGACTCTGCCGGGCAAGCAGGCCAGAATTCTCTCAGGCTGTGGGTTTCCACATATGTTCCTACATGGAAAGTCCCCAGGCTGCCCCAGGATGTCCTCTGCAGGCTCCCATCCTGTCCTCCTAATCACAGCTGCAGGCAACCTGCGCCCCATCCCTCCGGCCCGAGGCACTGCCCAGGCCACATGCTGCCTTTCCTCCAGTTCCACCGCGGGAGCAGCCACTGTCCCAAGCCATCCTGTGACTGGTCCCTTTCTTCTTCAAAAAAACTACACATTGATTTTTTTTTATTGCCTACATGCAATGGCGTTTTAGTATACAAGGAAACTTTTCCATACTTAAGTTATCTCCTTTTCTTTCCTACCTCCTGCTTAAGATCTAGCCTAGCCCTTCCCTGCTGGGCCCACAATTTGTGTACTTCTTTTCCCCTAGTTTTCCTTGACACCATTTTGGTCAAAAGGCTTGCCTGCCCTTTGAGTTTGGTCCCTGTACTCCCCAACCACCAGTCAGTGCACTTCTGACCTCCTTCTTGCTTATCAGTATCTTATCTCCTTGACCACCTTACTACCCCTCCTGTGGAAAGAAGCTTCCATTCCCCATAGTAATGGAGGGATGAATGAAAAATGAACAGCCGTGATGATGCCCAATGTCTAAACCAAGTGGTTCCAATTAAAAAAAAAATTTTTTTTAATTTGTTTAGTTGACCAGAAATCTTGAGACCAGATGGATCTTATTTATCTTAAATAATTGGCAGGCCCCTATATCATGTCATATGGCATTTCAAGTTTAAAATACTTATAATATATAATTTGAGGCTATATTATGTGCCAACTGCTAGATTCTGGAGAATGAAAAAGAATGCCAATGGATTTAGAAAATTTATGGGAGGAAAACTTAAAATCAAAAACATTCTCAAAAGTAAAAAAACATTGCATGTACTATGAAAAATTTTTTTGTGGCCATTGACATTTTACCCAGATAGGCTGGTAATAGCACCGTGAATCCCCTCAGCATTGCTTAGGTTCAGGGTATGCCAAGAACTTTTAAGAACTAGCTTATAAATATGGAATACCCATTATGTCTCAGGCAAGAGTACTAGTAATCTCTACTCATTTTCCCCTGTGAAAAGGAAATATTCCCTAGTTTGCTCACTGTTACTGGCTCTACCATGGGTCTCCCTGCCCTCAAGGATCTCAGCCCGGTGACCATGCCAGGCAACAAACGTGGAGCCTGTGCTCTGTGGACTTGGGGGAATTCTGGGGCAGGGAAGACAGAAGGAAGTCCGCTGGAGGAGGTGACTGCTATGCTAAGCGCTGAGGGGTAAGGGAACTCTCCAAGTGAGATAGCAGGCCAGAACGGCTTGCCACGGCAAATGAACATTGCTTCGAACACAACTTAGGTGAAAGAAGGTATGAGGTCAAAATGTAGCTAGGAATGAAGAAGCACCCCTCTGTATCCAGGAGGTGACCCTGGAGATGGTGAAGCCAGATGTGAAGTCTCAGTCCCTTCATCAGGATCTGCTCTCCAGGAAGTGGTGAGGCTTAGTGAACCGGGATTCCAGAGAAGTGAGGCACATCCTCCCAGGTACCTTTCTTCTTCCCAAGCCACCTCATGACCAGCTTGGACCATGACTCCTATGCAGCCTTGGATATACTGCCCAACATCCCTGTGCCTCAGTTGCCTTTCTGGTTAAAGTGGGAGCAATGAAGCTGTCCTTTAGGAAGCCGTTTCCTTGGTTCTTCTCCCAGCTCTTGTAAAATGCAAATACTGCTGGGCAAACATGTAAATGAGTTCATGCTGGCCTCAGCATCATGTCTATGGTAGCAAGAGAGTGTTTGCCTGTGGTGGGGGGGGGGCGGGGGAGTGTGGACAGAATGGGATTGGGTGCATCCTTAGAGAAAGGATGGTCAGACCCCTGGAGAGAAGGTGAGAGGCACCTCGAGCTCTTCTGGCCCTGCCAGTCCCCATTTACTCTGATTTAAAAGATAAAAACAAACAAACTATAGTTTTTGGAATGATGATGGGTCACAGAATCTTCAGAAATGGAAGACATTTTACCACTCATTGCTCCCACCCTCCCTCCTCTAATTTAATCAAGACAATTTTTGTTCCTTTCCTTTAGAGTGACTCATAAGGGGATAAAATAATAGTTT
The DNA here is from genome assembly GCA_004023965.1 of Spilogale gracilis. Lineage (NCBI taxonomy): Eukaryota > Metazoa > Chordata > Mammalia > Carnivora > Mephitidae > Spilogale > Spilogale gracilis. The sequence goes on along the minus strand of PITA01002291.1, from coordinate 20,819 downwards.
AAATCTGGCAAAGCCATAGAGTGTTTTTAGTCTAGCTGTTGGTTTTCACTCAAATGTTTATGAAGCATATAAGATGGGCAAGCCTCACTGCTAGGTATGGTAATACCAACAAAAGCTAGTTTAAATTAAATATGTCCACCCTTCAGGGAAAGTGTATTAGTCAGGGTTCTCTAGAAATAGAACCAGTAGAAAGTGTGTATATATGAAAGGAAAGAGATTTAAAGGAATTGTCTCATAGGACTATGGGGCTGGCAAGTCTGAAATTTTAATAGCAGACTAGCAGGCAAGAGATCCAGGGTAGGTTTGATATTAAGTCCAAAGGCAGTCTGGAGGCAGAATTCCCTCCTCTTGAGTGGTCCTCCATCTTTTCCTCTTAGGCCTTCAACTGATTAGATAAGGCCCACCCACATTATGAAGAGTAATGATTTATTCAAAGTCTACTGGTTTAAATATTAATGAAAAAAATATAAAAAAAATAATACAATTTAAAAATTAAATCTAGACTGGTGTTTGACTGAATATCTGGGTCCCATGTCCTAGCCAAGTTAACCATCCCAGGACATTAATTACCTGGACATGTGCACTTACATGGTGTCCTCATGTTCTATCCAGGCAGAGTCCCTGCACTCCTTCTTGCTGTTCTCAGATAGCTCCACACCAACCTTCTTCTGCCAGAGGAGGCTGGGGCTGGATGGAAGCCTGAGTGTGGGTGGAGGGGGCTTGCCTCACTGCCTTCCCTGCCTCCTAGCAGGTGTGTGGTTTTGCCCCTTGAGTGTCAGGTTCCTCCAGTGTAGAGTGGGCATCACAGGATCACCACGAGCATTATGTGAGAATAACAGTGGGGTGTGCTTTGTACTCCCTGAGGCACGGCCACTGCACTGTAGGGGAACATCAGCGGGCCCTGACACATGGCAGGATAGCGGGTCTCGTGTCTTGCTGGTCATGGACGCAGGAAGCCTGGGAGGGAGGGAGGGTCCCACCTCAAGGACAAGCCTGCGTTCCACGGGAAGGTGAATACTCCCAACCCAGAGCACCTAAATTGACTTTTTAAAAACTCTTTTCAAATGACTAAGTGCTCTTCCTCCAAATTCCAGAATTTCAGAGTAAAAAAATTTAAGTTCCTTTTCTTCACAGGAGACTATTCACTCCTATGAATCATTTCACATCCTTTCTTAATGATGTTTTCTGACTACAAAAATGGAGTTCACCTATGACTTTGTGATTTTTTTCATGCACTTAATAATATGCCATTCATGGTTTTCATGTCTAACTCTGACTTTTTGTATATTGTGGGGTTTTTTTTCTATTGGGGGAAAAGATAAGGAAAATAAATAAACTCCTTATAGTTAAAGACGAACTTTGCCAGAGGCCTAGGAAATCAGCTTTCTGAGAGTGTCCACACGTGCAGCCTCCTTCCTCTGAGGCAGGCCCCGACCCAGGCAGAGCGACTGTGAGGGCCTGCCTTCGCTGTCCCAGAACCAGCATGCACCTGGGCCTCCCATGGACACGTTCCAGTCCTTGCCTCTCCCTTCTGTTCCTGTCGCCATGTCTGCCTCTGGGCAAAGCTGATGGCCTCCCGCACTCCACAAGCAGAGATGGCAGTGTCAAACTGGAGGGAAAACGGTACTGGGTGGCATAAAGACTTAGGTTATTGTTTCTTTGCAAAACCTTCCAGACAGCCAAAGAGGGGGGAAGAGCGCTCCTGTGTACCTTTGGGACGCCTCGTTTTCCAAGGTCTAATATTGTCTCTAAAGGGACTTTTTCTTTGGAAAGACCAGAAACTCTGTCATCTTTATCTCTAGTTAGCAGCTTCCTCTCCAGTTGTTATGAGGGGAGATATCAGTCACCAAAGCCTTGGTTAGATCTCTGAAAAAAGCCCTTGCCGCGTGCCCTGTCACACAGCCCGAGGCCATGTCCTTCTGCCTTCAGCTGGAAAGATCCAAGGCTTCGAATCCCCCGGGGCTGGTGGAGGTGACTCATCTCTCTGACCCTGACTCTTTGGGGCACACAGGGCGCCTGTCAGCAGTCAGCATCCTGTTGGCCAGGAAAGCACTACTGCCTCTTCCCAGGAAAGGCTTTGTCTGCTGTGGAGACAGAAGCCCCACAGAGTCATAGAAGAAAACCTGGCTGAATCCTGGGCTTCTGTGGCTGCAGTGGGAAGAAAGCTGCCCCATTTTCACACCCAACCCTGCCACCAAAACAAGGAGACAAAGTTGCCCCTTTATTGTGTTTAAGGATTCTATGGCCTGGTATTACAGGGAAACAAACGATGGTAGCATACATGATGAATACCAAGGAAGGCATAAGGCAGCAATGATTTATTTTTTCTAAGATTTTATTTATTTATTTGTCAGAGAGAGAGAGAGAGCAAAAGCAGGGGAGCGGCAGGCAGAGGGAGAAGCCGACTCCTGATGAGCATTGAGCTTGCCGTGGGGCTGGATCCCAGGACCCTGGAATCATGACCTTAGCCATGACGTGTAACTGACTGAGCCACCCAGGTGCCCCAAACAGCAGTGATTTTGAAGAGGCCCAGAGAGTTGTGTCTGTTGGCCACTCCTCTTCCTGTTACTCCAGTGGAGGTCATTCATTGGAGTCCTCACCCATGACTCCTGTTTTCCCCTGGCCTCCATCACAGATGACTTATTTATTTAGCTAGTTATTTACTCCTTCCCTTGCACCATTAAAAAACAACAACAACAACAACAACAACAAAAAACATTGAACCAGCTTATAAAACCCCACAGAACAGAGGATGGAATAATTTACCAAGATAAACCACGGAGATAAGTAAAACAGTAGACAGAGCCAGCAGTAAGATGAGCACATGGAAACATCTATCATCATCTGATGTTCTGTATTACAGGTAGGCTGCAAATATGGATCTAAGAGACATAGAAGCCAAAGAAAAGAGAACAAAAAATAAATTTAAGAAGCAAAGAACAGAGAAAAAAGAATCAGGCAGGGGCACATGGTGAGTTAGGAAAAGACCTGCCATTCTAAAGCAGAGTCTGGAGGGAGGTGAGTGAGCACAGTTCACGCCTGCCGGCACATGGGCCAGGCTCTGCATGAAATGCTCTTCTGACATTTTCTCACTCGATCCTGGCAATCTTGTGGGCTAGATACAGTTTGAGAGTAAGTTAGTAATTTGCCCAAGACCAGAGAGTTAGTCATTTACAGAAATGAGATTCAAACCCAGGCTATCAGGCTCCACGTGTAGGTGCCCCACCAGGAAGTTCACCCTGCAGGGAAGGGGGGGTTGGGCTGTGGGGTTATGTCTGCCTTAGACGCAGTAGTGACTTTTGTAGGCCTGTGTCTCCGGGCAGAGGATCAACCGGTATTTTCTCGAACCATCGTGAGTCATTCTAATGCATCCCAAACCTGCTGTAGTACAAGTTATACACCAGGAGAAGCTGGAAGCTGAAGTCTTCGGTGTCAGGACCTCTCTTATGGCGCTCTGGGATCACAGAGCATACTAAAGGACAACTTCGCCTGCCCTGTGGCTCTTTTCTTCCAACCTGTCCTTTGTGCCATGCTTCAGGAATTAGGTATTCCCTCTAATCAAGACCTCATGCCGTTCAGGCAGTGGTTCTCAAACTGCCAGCACCCACAACATCGAGCTAATGCAGACCACCAATTTTAGGTAAAAATGCATTTAAATTTTTAGTATTAAAAATATCATAATCTTTTTTTTTTAGTAGTCTCCATGCCCAACATGAAGCCTAATATGAGGCTTGAACTCACAACCCAGAGATCAAGACCTGAGCTAAGGTCAAGAGTCAGACATTTAATCAACTGAGCCACCCAGGTGCCCCACAGCATCATATTCTTTTAAAAGCATTTTATTATGGAAAAAGCAGAATGGTATAATGAACCTCCGCATACCCATCACTCAACTTTGACAATTACTGACTCCTGGCCAGTCTTGTGTCAACACTGCTCCCATCTCCCACCCACTTCCTCTCTCCCATATCGTCCTTCAGCAAAACTCAGAGATCATATCATTCCATCCATAAATATTTCAGCATGTGTCTCTAAAAGATTCCAATCCTTCTTTTTAACATTATAAGACCATTATCACAATTAACAGTATTCATAAGAGTCCCTAAATATCATCAAATATCAAATGCCCAGTTGTCTCAAAAATGTTTTAAGCCTTTTTTGTTTGAATCAGTATCCAAATAAGGCCTACATATTCCTATCATAAAGAACATGATTTTAAATAATAGTTATCATTTCACACATTTGGGAGAGGATATCATTCTCAATCTCTTCCCAAGGTGCCTGTCCTATTTGGTCAGGTTCTTTACTCCCTACTCCATCCATTTCTTTCGTTAACCTTTATTTTTACTAAGTTAAGGTCTCCACACTCAGTTACAGGCATCCAAAGTCTGATGTCTCTTTCCAATGGCCATGGATTCAGAAATGAGAGATTTCTCACCAAAGACACTTTTGACCCAATTATAAAACAAAATTCAAAATCCAAATGGATGTGTGCTTTAACTTGGGAGATGGGAGCGAAATGGGTCCCTCTCATGTACATGAGCCATGGAGAGCATTTGTCCAACATTACAAGAGGTTCTAATCTATGAGCAATAATAGATTCTTCTCCTCTTAAAGTGAAGACAAGTATCAGACAGACATTGGGAAAGAGTCAGACTCTGCTCAGAGCAGATTGGACTTCAGTTTGGTCTTAGGAAAACAATCTGATTTCTCAGCTAATGTTTCCTTTTTTAAGGGGCTGAGTGTATCCTAGGGTACCACAGGCCAATGCCAGAACTGATAAGGTATCTGAGACAAATCATCAGTGGACGCATGATGGTGATGGGTGAAGTCAAGTTTTCATCCAAAGTTGAGGAAGGACCCTCTGCTGGCAGAGGGGAAAGTGAAGAGCTGGGAATCAGACCATTGGAAAAGGCAGTTAGGAGGACACTGAAAATGTCCAGGCAGGAGGTGATACCCTCTTGAAGTCAGGTAGGAATGGACCAGAGAGATGGGGGAAGGATCAGTACGAAAGAAGAGGGGATATGAGGACTGATGGAGTGGGAAGGAAAGAGGGAAGGGGGAGGAATGACCAGTGCTAGGTTGCTGTGTGAAAAGAAGTCCCCTCCCCCCAACACACACACACACACACACACACACACACACACACACACACACAACCCCCTTCCAAATTGCCCATGGCCCAGCAATGGAAAAAGCCAGCTGATCTGTGGATTAGAAAACATACCCCATGTGAAATCTCCACTCTGTAGCTGGAGTAACAAGGGTCCTTGACACCTGCTGTACATTAGAATCACCTGGGGAGTTTGAAAATACTGTGCCCCAGCCCCAGCTCAAGCCAGTTGGGCCAGAATCCCTGGGTGTTTTTATACCTCTCCCCACTGTCCCTCCGTTAGCAACAGAAGAGGTGCTAATGTGCAGCCAGGGCTGAGTACCTCTGGGCCAGGTGTGGACAGCAAGGGCTCTTTCAACACAAAATTACCTGCCTGCACCCCTTGTTGGAAATGTTCACAGCTTGAAGCTTAGCTTGGCTCAGCTTGGACCCCTGTTGCTTGGAGTGAACCGAGCTGACCTTTGGAACTCAGCCCTCTGTGCTGAGGCCGGCAAGGAAAGCGTGGTGGGAGAACAGGAAAGAAGGGAGCCAGGTGTCTGCACACGTGCTTTCCTCTGGCTGTGGAGGGTGGAGGTTCTCACACTCCGACATGTCACGTTCACAAGGGGATGTTTGTCAAATGCGGGTGCCTGGGTCCAGCTCCCTGCTAGGGTCTGAAGCCTAGGGTGTGGCCCAGGAATCAGCTTTTTTAATGGGTCCCAGGAGACCCTGACAAAGGGCTCTTGGCATACACTCCTGTGCCTGTACATACCCCAGAAAGCCCGAAGCCTGCAGGAGCAATGGTCTGTGGTCCCCCATAAGGGAGGCCCACCAGGCAAGGATTACCTTTCATCCTGGACCCTGACCCAGGAGAGTCTGAACAGTTCGGACTGAGGGCGCGCCCAGCAGTAAGGGTTAGAAATAATTACAGCTTCCATTTCTAGAAATAGTTAAAGTTGGAGAGTAGGGCACTACCCAACTGGGGGTGTTCATGGAAAAGAAGTGGACCTGCTCCGTTTTCTTTGTATAATAGAAGGTGGAAGTGAAACAGGAAGGGCCCTTGGCTCACTTACTTCTTATTTCCACCAGAAGGGAAACGGGGATTTTCCGAGGCTGACTGCTGGCAGAAGTGCAGGAGCGAGAGAGGGAGCCCACGAGGCAGCCTCTGGTCTCTCAGGGAACTTTGGTTTTAGGTTTGAGGATTCCTGCACTAGAGGCTCAGATGTTCAGTGTGCACGGCTGAAGAAAGATTCCCCTCTCTCCTGGTCCTCCCTTAGTCCCTTTCCGCGGGAGGGGCACCACTCTGCCCTCCTCCTACTCTGCTACGGGGGACTGGCGGTGACACAGGAGCTGCTGTACCCGAACAGAAGGAAGCCGAGTTCCAGGCAGCTGCCACCTGCCCAGCGGGCTGCTCTCCCAGCTTCTTCTTTTCTCTAAGCCAGAAGATGCAGGAGGGGCGGCGCCTCAGAAAGAAAAGGCACCTGGCATCCCAAAGCACAGGCAGGTCAGGTCCACTGTCCTCCCAAGAGAAATACGGAAGTGGGCTCAGAGAGGCCCAGACGATGTCTCTGCACTGTCCCCCACTCTCCCCTTACAAGAAGGGGAAGCCAATGCTGCTGTGCTGGAGCAGACTTCAGTCAAAGGGGCAGCACACGGTATTGGGACAGGAGCCCTTCTCGGAAGGGGCGTCAGTGTTTACACCCCATACTCCGGAAGTGGGGCCGGGGCTGCTGTTTCAGCCAGCTAGAGCAGCCACACAAAATGCCGCCCTGGGTACCTTCCATAACAGACACGACCTATCTCAGTTCTGGAGGCTAGGGAGAGGCTGGCCCGGGACAGCAGGGACAGTGCTCAGCTCTTCCTTTGCCAGTCCCAATTCTGGATCTACTCCAAGCATTCTGATTAAAAAAAAAACAAAAACAAAAACAAAAACAAAAACCACCACCACCACCACAACAACAAAAAAACCTCATCTGCTCTAAAGTGGGAGTCACCAGGACTAGGAATAATCCAGCCCTGATGTCAGGATTCACTGTAGAGTCTTGAAATGTGTTTTTTAAGAGTTCGTAACGTTGAAGCAAAGCTACATGGGTTGAGTTAAAAGCACAATTTTATATTTTCTTGTCAAACAACTTTACTTGAGGCAACAAATGAAGTATAATTTAATTCAACAGGAAATATCACACTTGGAGGGAAAACACAGGAAAGAAAAAACAAAACAAAACTGAAATGAATGCCAAACATTCTTTCCAAGGCACAGCACTGACATTTCCAGATTGACAGCAGAATGAGTTTGTTTCCATGAAACAAATCATGAGTCCAAAGTCTGCCTTTGAAACAGTCTTCTACCTCATCCCATTTCTCCGGGCTCAGGGAACGATGCTTGTGGCCTTCCTCAGGGCCAGGTAGCCAGTGACGACATCGGAGGGCAGCCTTCGGATGTAGGAAAACTCTTCAATGGTGCTGAACCGCAGCTTGCTCTGGGGGTCGGTGTAGTTGGCCTGGGTGGGAAACCGGCACAGAGAAAGGCAAACACTGGTGGTCGCGGTGAATATCTGAAGTCCAAGTTTACAGATTTTTTTCTATTTCACCTAAAGTGAAATATCTGCATTTTGTCTTGCTCTGTCACCAAGAACACAAAGTGCCCGTTTGGGCAAAGACTTGGTGACCTTCCCCAACTTGAGAAATACTTCAGGGTATGGACCGGAGGACGACGAGTAACCACGTCAGACACCAGCACTCTTCAGAATGGTGGGTGCCACAAGGGCTACGAGCAACAGGTCCAGAACAGAATTCCTGATTATGGTCCCTCCCTGGCCCTGCTTTCAAAGTCCCATCTGCTTCCAACAGATGTTCCAGCTCCTTCCCCCAAGGCAAGAATGGGCTTGCCAGGCACACCCACCGCTCCCTGTTACACCCCCATCCCCCCAAGTGCTCTTTCCTGCTCTTCGCCCTCCCCACGACACTCCCATGGCTCCCTGGGCTCATGGGCCATACACCCCACCCTCCCACTGGAAGGGACAGCCACCCCATAACTGTGACCAAGGTCATCTCCATAAGTTGCACTTCTGACTGCATTTTTCCCTGGCATGAAATCTCTCAGTACCTCCTCTCAAGTCCTCCTCAGCATAGCTCCTCAGCCCTTGCAAGCAGGCCTGGGCCCCACCTTCCCAAAGCTCTCCCTCAGCCACAGGTCCCTGCCCTGGTTCCAACTGCCCGGGCTCTCAGTCCCTCCCTGCATTCACACCCCACTCGCCCTCCCCTGGGGAGGGGCCACTCTGCTCCCCAGTGGCAACTCACCCTTCAGGGCTCAGCCCCCAGGCACCTCATCAGGGATACCTTATCTGCTCCCTCACTCTCCCCACAACTGTCTCTTGCAGACTGTTTATCTCTCTCGCTTTCATGTTTATTATCTGCATGACTCTGAGTAAGGTCTGACAGGCCCCACAGGCAGGAATCCTAGGTTCGCTTATCTTAATCCCTGCTCCCGGGGCAATGCAGAGAGCGTGGTGGGCCTTCAGGTACTGTTTGTACAGTGAGTGCTGGATGAATGAATGACCGATGATCAAGACAATCACAGAAAAGAGAACTCACTTCTCCCTGACATCAAAATTCTCTTTTGGTCTGTGTTCCCCACATGCAAAATGGAGAAATTCACTAACTGTATACCTCAAGTCATATGGCTTCTACAGACTTTGAAACAGAGAGAACATGAGAGTGAGTCACTTGGAATTCTTTTAAAAAATTATAAAAAGATGCCATTAAAGTCTAGACGGATAACGTGCAGCTACTGGCATGCGGCGGCCGGTGTGCGGACCCCACCAGCAGTGGCAGTGCTGTGTCACCGGAGAGGGGAGGGGAGCCGGAGGAGCGACAGCTGAGGGGAGCTTAGTCACAGGGTTCTCACACTCTCCGAGGCAGGAAAAGGAGATTATTCCTCAAGATTGATTAAAGCTCTCCACAAAACAAAACCCCAATCCTCCGGCTTCCTGTAGATCTTGCCTTTCTGTCCCACATTTTAATGACACTAATATTCAAGAAGGCTTAAACAGAAAAACAGCAACAAGCCCCTCTGGAGGGCTGGCCCGGAGGCAGAGGCTCAGGCGGGAGGAGAGATACCCCCCCCCCCCCCCCCCCCGCGGCTGCAGGAGGAGGGGAGGCCTACACAGCCCGCTTCCGTCATCTGGCTTCATCTGGCCTCCAGAGAGGCACCCGCTCTGGCCAGGCTCCACGTGTGCGGCTGCCTCACTCCCACCACCGAACTGCGCAGAGCCGGCCCGCCCGACCTCAGAGCTCCCAGCCAAGAGGCTGCTGAGTCAACAGGGCACCATGCAGGCGTACTCCGGCACCCACAGAAAGGTCACCAACGGAAGCTTGCACTTCCGGACCTGACCTGGTATTCTGAACAGGGAGGATGTCAAGTGACACCCCAGAGCTGAACAAGGAAAAAACTGCACTCCTCCAGGCTGCCCTCCTCTGGCTTCCATCTCCGGAGCCTGAACGGAACAGAGGTCGCCTTCCCGCCAGATGCCAGTAAGTGGCTCTAAGGCCTCCCTTGTCGCAAGGTGACAGCAGTGCTCACTGCTCTCCCCATCTCGCCCAGAGCCACAGTTCTTTCCAGAGCTTTGGAACAGGACTACCCACAGATGTGACCCTGCCTGCCTTCCTGCTGTGCCCACGCACAGCGGACGGCCCTTTGGCCGGCCAGGAACAGGTGTGTCTGTGTAAACGTGAGCGGGGCTTAATTTTTAATTATGCAACTTTAATTTATACAAGTAACAAATGGACATATTCTCCTCTTTAAAAAAAAAAGAAAGAAAACATTATGATAAGACTCAAGTCCCCTTTTCCAACCATCTACCATCCAGAAGTCCTTGTCTTTCCCTGAGGAAACCACTGTTCACGGCGCCCTTCCAGACCTGGTTTGTATACACACACACACACACACACACACACACACACACACACACACAAACACCCCAGGGAAATCACCACTAGTTTTTTATGTGCATGTGTGTAGGCTTTTGCTTAAGTGGTAGCATGCTGCTTATGTTCCTTTGCACCTGTCAGTAAACGACACATCTTGAAGTTTATCCCTGTTGTTACACACACATTGAGCTCCCAGAACAGTATGAAATCATCTCCACCCCCAAGCCCCAACTGACTGACCTTTATTGTGTTCCCAATATTTGGCTCATAACCCCATTTTCTCCTAATCATGTCGCACGAAGATCTGCGTACACACTCTTTCTCTAGTGAGCTGCCTGGAAGGCAAATTGCTAAGTCATAAGCTAGCTTTTCTGTCTCAACAGGTACTGCCAAATGTTCTACAAAGAATCCAGACTAATGTATTTCCACCTCAAAAGGACCGTGTGTTGCGGATATCCGGTTCTCTATGTTGGTGATGATTATAATCAAACATCTTCATTTCATCCCTGCTGATGAGCTTTTTTCCTAATTACCACTGAGACTGAATACCTACTTACCGATCATCTGTATGTCCTCCTTGTAACTGTCTTCATATCCTTTTAGCCTGTCCTTCTGTGGCATTGCCTTTCAATGATCTGGTACGGTTCTTTGTAGTTTCAAGATTTCTTAATTCTTACATAGAGTGGGGCCAGAGGTTTTAGGTTGTGTATCACAGGACAAGTCTTTGCCTGTAGCATAAAGGGCCTGGAACAACGCTTCTCAGAGTGATTCTCAAGCCTCCTAACATGTGCGAGCCACTGCACTAGCAGATGAGCTGCCCAGCGGCGAGGATAAAGCGACCTGCTAAGGGACCACCCTCTAAGTCTGCCCCTAAACCGTGGCCTCTCCAAAGAGAAATGCCCATCTGGAACTGGAACGGAACAGCTGCTCCCACACTAGCTCTCCTGCCATAAACAATTATTAAAATGGGTCAAATTGATGAAGTGACTATTTTCAGGCAGGGGACAAGAGATCATGTAAGACCACAATGTTGCTCATACAGCTGAAGTCCCCTCCGAGGGTAGAAGGAGATATGTGCCCAGAATGGACAGCAAAGAACCCACCACGCACACAGACGCACACACAACACAGACACATGCACACACATACCATGTTACTACCTGTTACTCTACCATGTTTCTCTACCTGTTGTTTTTTATGATCGCTGTATTTAACGGTCTATGCTATAAAAGTTTGTAGTACAGGGGTGCCTGGCTGGCTCAGTCGGCTACGGGTCTGACTCTTGATCTCAGCTCAGGTCCTGATCTCAGCGTTGTGGGTTCAAGCCCCATCTCCGGCTCCATACTGGGTGTGGAGCCTATTTTAAAAAAAGTTTGCAGTACACGGAGGAATGTGTGCTCTGCGGAGAAGAAGCTACGACATACAACTGATTCAGAGAGAATAGCTAAATGGTATTTTCAAAAATATGAGAAAAACTCCAATCTTTCCCAGCACAAAACGTGCATCATTGGCTTAGTCAGTTTGTTACAGAAATGTGGAGTCATACATTTTCATAAAAATGTAAAGCATTTAAATGGAGTTTTAAATGTAAAGCATTTAAATGTATGAGGTTTAAAAACTGAAGTACCCCATTTTAGTTTAACTATATTTTTAAAAGTACAATAATCTCTAAAATATGAGAATTTTTTTCAAATTTCAGCAGTAAAAAAAGAAATTATTGTTTCTTTCGTGTTATCTCATGTGTTAACAAGCAGAGGAAGGGGATGTGAAAGCTGGGTCTCCCACTTTCAGGAGCAATCTTCCCTGTGGGCTGCCCGCACGGAGGCCCCACGTTGCGGCCACTCTAAGTGTGTGAGTTCTTCGGCACAAACCTAGTACCTGTTCAAGGTGGGAAGGCTCCCAGCAGGGTCAAGGGTGGCCCCTATCAACACTTTCTTAAACAGTATTGAGAAATCTCCTTTCTAACTCAGTGCTATGTAACCCAGAGATGGAATTATACTCACAAGAAGACCTGAAACATCAGAATACTTCTTAGCTGGTTTAAAGGAGGGAGGAGCATCAATACTGAAATCTGGGGGAGAAAAAAAAAGAAAGAAAATAACTAAGCTGGCTTTAAAATATTCAGATCCCTTTCCTTTTTTCTCTGAAAATGCTGTTTGGTAATATTTCCGAAATTTTTATTGTGATTAAGTCCTCCCAGAATTCTCCAGGAAGTAACTAACGTGGTACGTCATAGACCAAGCACAGGCTCTGGATAGAGCTCTGCCCTGTCCCTGGGGCCCCGCGACTCCAGCAGAACCCCAGGAAAGCTCATCTGCCCACAGGCCACTCTCACTGTCGCAGGCCACACAGGCTGTGGGCGATGCCAAACAACCCACTAATTGGATCGGAGCATCCGGACACCGGAACGTCCACACCCAGAGCTGACTAGCTCACTGGTCACCCTTCTGAGTCACCCCCATGAAAGATGTGCTGTGGGACAGGAGGTGGAGGGAACTTTGACCTGTACTTTCCAGTGAGGATGAACAGAACACAGAACAGTGCTTTACACAGATGTGAAAATACTGCAGAGGAAAGCATTTGCCGTGACAGACGATAGCACAGAGAGTAAAACCAAATTAGCCTTTAAGATGGCTGTTAGAAACCCTCCAGAATCTTGGGCAACCTTGTTCCCAGAAATACATTTTAAGAGTAGACTCCTGAAAAGAAGTTTTTCTGACAGAAACGCCAGTATTCTCAGGTCAGGAGCGATTTCTCCCAATGGAAATGTTAAGAGCACAACTAACAAGCGCACACCCGGACGGCACACACAGGCCTGGCACCGCGCTGCGCCCGCACCGCCGCGGGAGGCGGACGCCCTCTCCAACCCCTGAGCTGCAAGTCGGTTCCTGCGCTAATGCGAACACAGGCAAGTCACGGAGGTTTCTTAAAAGTTCTACTCTGAACATCATCGACACATGGAAGGTTCTAGACAGCTCACAGTTAGGATCGTTCAGTTGCCACGGCAGTGCCCTTTCAGAAGCGAGGATCTGCTTCAGGTTCTTCCAGGTTCTGTTCTTCTTGCCAGCGACCGCGCCGCCGTGGCCAGAGTGCTGGAGGGAAGGACGTGGGGCAGAAGCAACAGGAGTCAGCAGAGCCCAGCCTTTCAGGGTCAGAATGATGCTTCTCCCTAACAGTAACACGCCCCTCATTCTGTCAGCTCATTTGTACCCCAAAAGGCTGGGGTTTTGTTTTTGTTTTGGGGGGCTTTTTTTAATGTATTACACTGTAGACGTTAATGTTACTGATAAAAACATAAAGGTTTTGGATTATCAAAACCCATGAGGTAGTTGGTCATGGAGTAGAAATACAAGGGTTTTTTGTTGTTGTCCATTTTTATACGCTCACAGAAAATCACATCCTTTATTGGGAATAACTTTAGAGAATTCACTCATGAATTCCCCATTATTTTAAAGTAAATCTATTACAAAGTTAGATTCAAACTCATGACCACATCTCTCAACTCCCTTCTGAGGGCAGGTCACTGCTTGGCAAATTACTAGAGATGCCAGAAAACCCAAGTAAGCCTCAATCATGGCATGGCAAGCCCTCTGGAAATTTGTTTTCTTTTTTGCTCTATAAAAATGATCAAATAAAATGGAAAAGAATACCAAAATCTGCTGCAGGCAATGGTAATACTATATTTTTAAAACTAACTTCTAATGAGATCATCTGAATCTCTGGAATTATTATAGCTCTCCAGAATGAAAGGAAGAGTAGCCTATTTCTACTTTATAGCAACACAAGTTAGATTTACTTAAACTAACAAGGAGAACTCTTCTTCTAGTTAATTGTTTCAAGCCTCATTTAAACTTGCGTAAGCCCGGTGAAAAGGGATGGTGAACAATAATGGAAATGACCCACCCTCAAAATAGCATCCTTTAACCAGTTCCACGAGGAGCACCAAAACCCTGGGATACTGCCCACTGGGTGAGCAACAGGTAGGGCCCTCCTCTCGCCCCCACCCTCCCCTAACAGCCCGGCAGAGAAGGCGGCAACTTGGACTGATGGAGAATCAGAGGCTGGGGTGTGGCTGTTTGGTTTTTTCATTTCTAAAATACCTCAGAAGCTTACCACAAAGTTTGGATCCTTAAATGGCAACGCCTTGGCAGCTTTTTCCACAGGTCCTGTGCTGAAGTCAGAGGGCACCATCTTATTCTCGCTCATGGCTTCCATGCTGATACCCTTAAAACATAATGATAGTCTGAGGTCAGTTTCTCCTAGGTGAGGTCCCTAACTCGGCTCCCAACAGGACCGAAGATGATACCACAGGACATGTGAAGGAAGACAGCGCCCCAGAGCCCGAGCAGGTGGCCCGCACCAGAGAAGGGCATGGGACACTGGGAACAGCACCTGTGGCGTGGAAGCCATGGGAGAGACAGCCGGCCCAGCTGCCACACTTCCTGGGTCCCCCATGCGCCAAGCTCTAGGGATGGCTGCCCTCTCTGGGCCGGCTCTTTGAACTCTGACAACTGCTGCTATCTCCAGTTTTACAGAAGAGAAAATTGAGGCTCAGGGGTATGGGTTCAAGACCACACAGTGATTACCTCCGGATTCAAACCCAGGTGGAGCCAATTCCAAAGCCCTCATTGTCTCCACAACACCACACTGTCCCTACTCCTGCTGAGCTTGTCAAATTGTGCCTTAAAAGACTGAGACAAAAAAAGACCCAGCCCCTGTAAGGGTGTCATCAGCCAGGCTACAGCTCTTCCGCTCCAGGCGAGCAAGACGACACAGGCATTCTGAGGGAGGAGAGGAGAGGGAGAGGGGCCTGGCTGGCGCCAGATGCCTCCAAGCAGGCTAAATGCTATAAAACAAACAAACAAAAAATCTTTCAAGTTCACCATCACCAAGAGAAAAAAACCAAAGTAAGAAATCGCTTCTGATTTTTTAAATTACATTATTTTATTTTTTCAGTGTTCCAACACTGTTTATACCCCACACCCAGTGCTCCATGCAATACATGCCCTCGGTACCCACCACCAGGCTCACCCACCCCCCACCCCTTCCCTTCCAAGACCTTCAGATTGTTTCCAAGTCCAAAGTCTTTCATGTTTCATACCCCTTCCTGATTTACCCCAGTTCACATTTCCTTTCCTTCTCCTACTGTCCTCCATATTACCCCTTATGCTCCACAAGTAAGTGAAACCATGTGATACTTGACTTTCTCTACTTGGCTTATTTCACTCAGCATAATCTCTTCCAATCCCATTCATGTTGCTACAAAAGTTGGGTATTCATCCTTTCTTTTTTTTTTTTTTTAAAGATTTTATTTATTTGACAGAGAGAAACACAGCCAGAGAGGGAACACAAGCTGGGGGAGTGAGAGAGGGAGAAGCAGGCTTCCTGCCGAGCAGGGAGCCCGATATGGGACTCGATCCCGGGTCTCTGGGATCATGACCTGAGCCGAAGGCAGTGGCCTAACCAACTGAGCCACCCAGGCGTCCCGGGTATTCATCCTTTCTGATGAAGATATAGTATTCCATTGTATATATGGACCACATCTTCTTTATCCATTCATCTGTTGAAGGGCACCTTGGCTCTTTCCACAGTTTGGCGATTATGGCCATTGCTGCGATGAACATTGGGGTATATATGGCCCTTCTTTTCACTACATCTGTATCTTTAGGGTAAATACCCAGTAATGCAATTGTAGGGTCATAGGGTTCACTTCTGATTTTTAATGCAATTTCCAGTCTTCCCAAACTGCAATAAATTATTTTTAATTGATATGTAATTTACATACAGTGAAATGCACCGATCTTATGAGCAGGTTTCATGAGTTTTGCCAAATCTTTACACTTGTTTAATCCGTGTCCCTTGGAGATACAAAACATTTCCGTCATCCCAGAAAGTTCCCTCATTCCCTTTCTAGTCAGTACCTTCCACCCTCAGGGGCAATGGCTGTTGCGATTTCTCCCATGCCCCTTTTGCCCCTTTTACAACTTCATATAAGGGGAAATCTGCGAGCATGTACTCGTGTTTGGCTTCTTTAGTTCAGCATAGAGTTTTGAAGATTTCTCCGTGTTGTTGCAGAGGTCAGTATTTTGTTTTGCTCTATCTGTGTGTCCTCAGCAGAGCGGTACTCCGCTGTAGGGTTACAGGTGTGCCACAATGTGTTCGTCCACTTGCCGCTGATGAACACGTGGGCCATTTTCAGTTGTCAGCTATTATAATAACGCTGCTGTGAACATTCCGTACCAGGCCTCGTGTGGACCTGTGTTTACACTTCTCTGGGGTAAATACCTAAGACCGAATGGTTGCACGACTAGGTAAATATAGTTAACATTGTAAGAAACTGCCAACTCGTTTTCCTAAATGGTGGCCCGATCTGACACTCCCAGCAGCAGTGTATGAGAGTGCAGGGTTTGGGGGGGTGTTCCATCACTCCCACCCCAAACCCTGCTGTGACATTCTTGGGGGGCACATGGGGGCACTCACTCTGATGCGTAGTTCTCCGAATGGTCTCCTCTTGGACACCTTCTCAGATGCTTTGCCAGGGTCTCTATACGTGGGCCTGTGCGCCTCCTTGGTCCACACCACCTCTTTGTCTGGCATGCCCCTCAACTCATCCTCCTCCCCTTCATGATCTTTCCAAAGCCCAGCTCAATGTCGACCCTGCAAGAACTAAGAGGCCTCCAATTTCTCAACCTTTTCCCACCATCCACAGCCACAAGTGTTCTTGTGTGTGTGTGTCTCTCTCTCCTCTTGCAGACGCCCTCCCTCCCTCCCTCCCCCAGCCCTCCTTCCCATATCAGCCCTTATCTGGCACCTTCCTCAGCTTGCCCCTCAGAGGAAGGGCTCCGTAGTGCACACCTTGCCCACTCCCTTCTCTCCAGCACAGTTAGTGAGGCACTCTTAAATGCAAGCTTGATGGGGTTCCCCTCCTTTACAGCAGGCCAGTGGGCCCCACAGACCTTGAGATGAGAAATATATCCTGGCTTCCTCTCCAGTCTTACCTTTCACTACCCTTCCCGGCATTTTGTATTTTCTAGTACAAAAATCCACTGAGTCATTTTCTATATGGCACAAAGAGTTTCCAATTTTCCCATTTTCATTTATACTTTACTAAGATTATTTTCATTGGGATCAGTTTACATTAGTTTTAACTTTATAACAAAGATTAGATCTAGCATTTTGTACATAACTAACTTCTACTGCCCTTATAATTTTTCCTTCAAGTCGTGGCATTTCTGCCAGGTTCATGTATCCTAGGAGGCTCAAGTTGATGAGGAAAATTTGATTTTCCCATCACATTTAATCAACATTACAGTGTACAGTTTTAGTCCACTGTCAATGTTATTTTGGGTTGAAAAGTTGTAAGACTAACATCTATTATAAATTAGATATATGACAGATAGTTTGTATTTATGTCTTAGTTGAGGAAAAGACAGCAGCTTTTATAAAACAGGGAAGAACAAACCAGAAGGAGGGACGAGAGAGAGGTGCTAGCAGATGAAGGAAGAGAGCGCCTCGGAGCGGGCGCACACCCTGCCTCACAGTGTTGCTCAGTCTTCCGTTCCCCGCTTCTAACTGGATCAGAAACTGGTGTATGTGTATCCTGAGGAGGAGCACAGAAGGACTGAGGGGAGGCCAGAGCGAAGCCGGCACTACTGGACTGAAATCAGAGGTTCACAGTGTGGATGCAAGGCTGTAACACAGCTCAGGCAGAGAAACAGAGAAACTGATACAGAGAGTATGGGGGCGGGGGTACACACACCCCTACCTTTCCTAGCTCTTTCCACAGAGACAGCTGGAAACGACAACAGGCACACCTGTGCTCTGATCCTGGTTGCTAAATGTGCTTCCCCAAGAACCACTGACCCTTAAAACTGTAAGCTGGTTCCAGGGCTGTGGCAGGAAAGTACAGGACCAGCCCTGTGGTTCAAGAAAGTAGGAAAACAGCTCTACCAGTGGGCTAGGGCTGCCCTGACAAAATACCACAAACTGGGTGGATTAAATAACAGACATGTATTTTCTCACAGCTCTGGAAACTGCAAGTCTAGATCAAGGTGTGGTCGTGCTCGGGGCTGGTTTCCCCGGAGGCCTGGGTCCTGGGCTCCTAGCCGGCTGTCTGCTTGCTGAGTCCTCACGTGGCCTTTCCTCTGCACACTCCCTGGTGTCTCCTCCGCTCCACGGACAACAGACCTGTTGGGTTAGGGCTCCACCTTTACTGACCTCCTTTAGCCTTAACTGCCTCTCTAGCAGCCCTATCTCCAAATACGGTTCTGAGGTGTACTGGGGACTAGACTTTATCTGAATCTTGAAGGGACACAGTTCAGTGCAGCACAGTTCATAGGAGCACTCAAGAAATGATGCGGGGGTCTATTAAAGCACATCGATGGGGATCGATTAAAGCACATCCATGGGGTTATATTAAAGTACATCGATGGGGGTTTATTAAAGCACATCGAAGCCAGTTTGAAGATGTTCCCACTAGCGAAGGACAAGTTGAGCATTAAAATAAGTAACACTGATACAGAATATATAAAGAATTGTAATCACTCAACAACAACAAAAATTCCATTTTAAAAAGGGCAAAGGATTTCAATCAACGTTTTCTCTTTTCTGGCCAGTGGAAAAGAGGCTCGACATCCTCGAAACTACACTGAGATAGCACTTCACCCCCACGCGGATGGCCACGATCAAAGACAGTGAGTCACGTGTCATCAGGGATGCGGAGCAACTGCAGTCCTCACACGTGACTTGTGAGAAAGTAGAGTGTGGTCACTTTGAAAGACAGTTTGGTGTTTCCTCAAAATGTTGAACAGAATTCTCATATGACCCAATAATTCGACTCGTAAGTATATCCCCCAGAGAACTAAAAAAATAAGTCTGTGGGGCGCCTACGGGGCTCAGTCATTAAGTGTCTGCCTTCGGCTCAGGTCATGATCCGGAGACCCGGGATCGAGTCCCACATCAGGCTCCCTGCTCTGCAGGAAGCCTGCTTCTCCCTCTCTCGCTCCCCCTGCTTGTGTTCCCTCTCTGGTTGTGTTTCTCTCTGTCAAATAAAATATTTAAAAAAAATAAGTCTGCAAAAACATGTGCATATTCATAGAAGTATTTCTCATAAAAGCAAAGGCATGCCCATTAACTGAAGAATACACAAAGTGTGGTATACCCGCACTATGGGATATTATTCAGCCATAGAAGGGAATAAACTACTGATCCATGCAACAACACGGGTAAGCCTTGAAAATATGGTAACTGACAGGCGTTTGTGTGGCGCAGTGGTGAAGTGTCCGGCTCCTGATCTAAGGGTCATGAGATCAAGCCCCTGCATTGGACTCCATGCCCAGAGTGGAGTCTGCTTGAGTTTCTCTCCCTCATGCTCTCTCTCTCAAATAAATAAATCAATCTTTAAAAAAAAAAAAAAAGGAAAGGAAAGAAAATCTTATGGTATTTGAAAGCAGACAGAAAAGGCCACACATTATATGATTCCATTCACATGAGGTAACTACAGCAGTCAAAGATCAGAGGTGGTCGTGGGCTCAGGGGAAGGGGGAATGGGAGTGACTGGTAATAGGCAGAGGGTTTCTTTTTGGGTTGTGGAAGGATTCTACAATTAGATGGTGGGGGTAGATCCACAACTCAGAATATGCTACAAACCACAGAGGTGCACATTTTATGAAGGTGAATTTTATGGTATGTGAATTATAATTCAATAAAGCAGTTACAAATAAACAAATTTACAGATGAATGGATAAAGCTAGTCTCCAAGTGTCTCCCCACAGGATACTTTAATATGAACAGGAAAAGAGTAACTTCAGAGTGGAGAGACCTGGCAGATAGCACTCGCTAAGCGCTCAAAGTTAACGTCGGTAAGAGAACAAAGGCCATCATGTGCCATGATACGATGCACTGAGAAGGGGACAGTGCCACTTCTGTACTCTTGCCAAGAATGTATTACCCATATCTGATCATAGGAAATATCAGACAAGCCCAAATTCAGGGACATTCTATAAAATAAGTTACTAGTACTCTTCAAGAGTATCAGGTCATGAAAGATAAACCCCAGAGAACTGTTCTATATAAAAGGAAGCTAAAGACACACGATAACTAAACACAATGTGTGATCCTAGACTGGATCCTGGACCCGACCAAAGACAACATGGACTGTGGATTAGGGGTCAGTGTTGCTTCACTGTTAATCCCCTAAATTTGACGACTGTACTATTGTTACGTAGAATGCCTTTGGTTTTAGGAAATCCCTACTGCAATATTTAGAACATTAAAACAAAACAAAACAAAACCACAGTGGCCAAGAGAAACCTCTCTCCTGGGGTATGCCCAGCCGCAGACCTGACGGCGAGTGAGCCAGGAGCTCCAAGGACCTCAAGAAGAAGCTATAGCTGGCAGGCAGGTCAGGAAGAGTGACTATCACCTGCCCTCCCAAGAGGCTGTGGCTCGGGGCAAAGGAGGAAGCCTTGCTCGGTGGCTGGAAGGCACATGAGATGGGCAGGTCTACGGAAACTGGCCACTGTCAGGAAGAAGCAAAGTGGTCTAGTCCCCAAGAAATTTAGTGATTCGTAAGGGTGGCCGCGAGACTCCTCAGCGAGGAGCAGGCCGAGGAAGTTGGCCTACAGGTGGCCTCAAGTACATGAGAGGGAGAAAAGACAGCCCTAAAAACTACACAGGGAGTACAGAGGCAAAAGAGAAAAGCCAGACCACTTGGGACAACTCAGGGGAAACAGGCAGAAAGAGAGAGGTTTCCCAGGCCAGATACATTGAAGTCGCAACTTTACTGTTGTAGTTTTTC